>CXYZ01012252.1:1167097-1190515 GCA_900006705.1 Sonneratia caseolaris
GGGTGAGTGGCCGGTTCCCGGTCGAACCGGTCGAACCGGCCGGCCCGGTCCGGTTTTTAAAACTATGGTGTATGATACTTAATTTAAGACTAAGAGATTTTAAATTCAATTATTGGTAATTCATTTTACTTTCCTTACTGATATGGTTTCTTTTGTGACAAATTATACCATTTATTTGCATATAATATATTTAAAAAATGTCGATTACCCTCCCAAAAATTAAAAGAATAAAGATGTAGATGCCATTCTGGCAGGGGCATATGATATGATTTGACATCTTGTAATGATAATTTTTGTTCATTTAAATCTTTCACGGCTTTTTCATAGAAAATATTTGACTTTGGTGCGTCGAAGAATAATCAAATAATCTGGCCCTTCTAATCTAGTGAATCTTTTTATCAAGTCAAATGAATGCACATTGTTCACTAGAAAATTAATTGTCTTGCAAAAAGTGGGAAAGGAAAATGTTTATTATTCTATATTGGCATGATTAAATATAATAATTAAATTGCGAAAAAAAGAAAGATAAATAAGTGTTTGTCAATTTAAATAATTGGTATCACTAATTGCTAATTTGAGTAATTTCATTTGTTATTTTTCACTAGATTATTGTGGGTAAACCTTTTCCATTTTTGTACCATATATCATAGCATATAAATGGAAACTCTGATTGTACCATATATCATAGCATAAAATCTTAAATGATACTTTCTCGCACCGAAAATCGAACCAATTCTTACAATTTGGTTGAATCATATGATCTATCACAATGTGATTAACATGTTACAACTTTATCATGTGCCGTTTGGTCGATACATTTTTTTTTCTTTGTATAAACTAATCGGTATCCAGGATATATTAAATCACGAATAATCCAGTTTGAACTGAATTAACCCATTTGAGGGGTGAAATTTTCTCATGTCCCATCATAGTACATAGCAAAATAGAATTCACCCCTAGAATTTATTATGACTACAGTTACAAGTATCGTTTATGAGTTTCATGCGTGCCTATTAATGTGGAAGGAACGAAACCGAAATTCAAGAGACAACTTCTTATCATGTGATTCACGACAACGTTATTTATAATATATATATATATTTGTTGTACATATACATATATACATATATATATTTGCTGTTAACTCTGATATTTTTCCTTAAATGTCACTGTAATAATCGTTTCAACGTTGACCCGGGAGGCTCAGTTCGGTTCAACGGAAAACGGGTCTTGATGAGTTCACCAATTGACGACGGTGACAAGTGAATGCCATTTTAACTCGATTAATATTACCCCATAAATGTAACTATCTATCCCACACAAAGATAAGGCCGTACGAAGTATATGACCGTGTGTCTTACTTACATCGAGACCGCGAATGGGATGGTAGAATTATTGGTGGTACGTATGGCAGATGCCCCTTCTGTCGGTAGGAGAGCGAAAGTACACACGTACGCGAGCACTTGAGGACAATAATTGAGTCGGCTTCTCGGATTGCCAGCAAGGGCCAAGAAGACGTGGATCTCAGACGCCCGTCGAGTTTCTCGGACTATATAGACCCACCGATATACCTAGCCGAACTTTCATGATTTAGGACCATTTACTAATTAATCCTTCTTTGGCGATTTATGTCCATGTGGGAAGAGAGACCTTGCTAGGGTTTGTGCCCCTTAACATGGAGGGTAAGGTGCCCTTAAAAAGAGCCACGGTGGCAATGTCTTGCCGAGGATCTCTCAACAGCTTTGGAGGGTAAGGTGCGGACTGGCTGGCTCCTCAAGCGCAGAAGGGGTCTCCCCTAAAGCGCAGCAAAATCTTCACTTTGGATTCCCCACATGGGACAAGTTAAGTTGTGTTGGCTATGGGCTGTTCCTTCCCCCATCCCTGCGACACTGCCTCGCATAATTCAATAATTAGCACGGTAAGTCGAGTTGGATGGATGGATGGATGGATGGATGCATCTCGCACCATTATAGATAGGAGTCTCGGTCTCGGATGGTAAATGCCGGGACGGGTTTGAATTAGTAAGAGAACATAGGTTGAACTGGGCTGGCTCCAATTATCCCGACTGGACATTCATGTGGCTCTCATGGCATTTATCTTCGTACCAATGCACCTTGTCCTAGATTCCTAATCCTCTTACCACTGGCTCCACTGTCCAGAGGTGGTGATTGAATATATACAGTCTCTCGTTTACCAGGTTAATTTTTGGATCCATGAACATGTCTTGAACATGCAATTTCATCCGTAATCGATACACATAATTTAATTAATAATGGGTCAGACGGGTTCACAGTCACAGCTATGGCTGCACCAGGAAACCCACCGACGCCACCAAGGATGCGAGTACACCTCGATGGACCCGTTTTCAAAATTTGTTGCCATCGAAAGACCTTTGAGTACATGGGGGCAACCACTGATCTTGCTATTGAATTTTAATTTGACAATATATGGTCCAGCAATATATTATTGATCATGTGTATCTGCTATCCAATTAATCAACCCAATTAAGTGATCTAATTAGGTTTATAAAATAGGATTGAACAGACAATCTGTAAAGTGTAGGGATCAATATGCATAAACCATAAAATGATTTCCGATTTCTATGATGGGTGAAATTAGAAATTAATAAACTGAAGGCACTTATGTGCAATTTGCGGTTGTAATCCCTGGGACGTACGATAAAATCGGATCTTTTGATATCCCATTAGTCAATGAGAGTTAGAGTGAATCTCACGTCTTCTGAAAGATTTTCCGTACAGCCCTAGAAGATCTATACCCGGTCAATCACATGAGTTCCATCTATGGATTCGGGTACGCTTCCATTTATATTTAAGTATTCTCTTTGATTTCAACACGTATGATCTTGAGGTTATTTAGATTAGAAAAATCCTACACTTACTGCATCGTCGGAGCTCCAGCAACTATCGTACCAGCAGCCCCGGACGGCAAAAACTTAGTAATGTCCGTGTCATGTTTCTAGTAGAAGATGTGTTCCTCGTGACCAATATTTATTGACCCGAACACCTTTCCTTGATGGACCATACGCTCGTGTTTGTCGTGCTGATTTACGGCCCTTAGCTGAGATGGACTACTTCACATTTAAAAACCTATTAAAACGAAAAGAAAAAATTGCAAGATAGCCATTTCGAATTCAATAAGATTTAACTTCTCATAAACTAATTATAAATATGATTAAGAAACTAATCTTCAATTAAATTCACTCTCGCATTTAATGATGATTCCATGTAAAATTGGATGAGCCGTTAACAGGGACAATTCCCCGACAGTGGGGGATATCTCACGCGCATTTCCCCGCACGAAACCCTAGCGGAGGGCGACCAAATGTACGGACGGGAGCCCTGCGAGCCGCCACACCTTCACGCGCGCCGGGGTCACCTCTTCTACCATCCAATTCATTATTACTCTAATTACCAATTTAGATTATTAACGGATATGATGCCATATATATAATATTATAATGTGAGAAACATTTGAGTTTTGACATCATCCGTCCAATTCGGATATGTTTTACTTAGAATTCAATAATTTGAGAACATTAAGTAAGACATACCACATAAAAGAATTTATCCATTCATTTGATTGTATATTATCTATATACAAAATTTTGGTAAATCCCTGAAGTTTATACAGAAGAATTTGATGATTTTTTTATTTTAAAAATTAAATTCATAATTTTTTAATTAATAGACATTAATTATATATATTTTAGATTTATTTAATAATTTCGTTGTATAAATAGGGAGGGGAATGCTAATGTCGTGGCCTTCTCTCTGGCTCTCCCTCTCTCTCTCTCTCTCTCTCTCTCTATCTCTCGTGTCCCTCCGGTCCGGGAGCTCTACGACCAGCTCAAGAGACACGACCTCATTTCAAAATTGAGCTCGTATCCGCATCCGCAATGGAATCTCCCAGAATCCCTCCTCATGACTGAGATTTCGCAGAGAAACAAGTAACCAATCCCGCAACAGAAGAAGAGAAAACAGAGGGATCCCAGTTTTCTGTTCTCTCCTCCGCCGGGAGCTGTCCTTCTGTTTCCAGAATACTCTGCCTGCTCTTCTTCTCATCAAGGGGGGAAAAAAACAAAGAGAAAAAGATGGAGTATTGGACCCCTTCACTCGCCGTCGACGACGAGTTCGAGAAGCTCGTCCAGAGGGTGAACCCACCAAGGTATCCGTACCGTCCTCTCCCCCCCGCCCTATGTCATTTCGCGGAATCCTCTGTTTTCTTTTTTCTTTTCTAGGTGAGGCGACGGATTTATTATATTATTTTTATTGTTTCAACGGTTTCGTTGACGTTGTTGCTCTGTTTCTGGAAATTGATTTTCAGGGTTACAGTTGACAACGCGTCCAGCAAGAAGACCACGCTGATCAAGGTAATCTCTTTCAATGATCCCAAGAACTCTTGCTGTATTGCTGTGTACACCATTTCTTGAGATTGTGATTTGAGTAATCTGTTTATGAGTTGTCAGGTTGACAGTGCCAATAAAAGAGGGAGCTTGCTGGAGGTGGTTCAGGTCCTCACAGATATGAAGCTTATCATTTGCCGAGCCTACATCTCTTCTGATGGAGAGTGGTTCATGGATGGTGAGACTTTGAATCTCAATCCCTCACACTGTTTTTGTTTTCCTCTGATTTATCTACGCTTTATTGAGATTCGATTTATCATTTGGTTTTTCGGGTCAGTTTTTCACGTTACAGATCAAAATGGGAACAAGCTGGCACAGGACGATGTGGCTGACCGAATCCAACAGGTGGATCTACAGAACTTTTAACTGACTCCATCATTCGGGGTCTCTTTATCTCATGCGGGGAAAGGGGTCACATTTTTTATGAACCTTGGCTGTGTTTTCAGTTTAACAGATCTTGGTCTTTCTGGTCTCATGTGAATGGAATTATGCTCGAAACTTTCCAGATTACTACTCGGCCTCGTAATTGCTGCGTAAGACATAGATTTCCAGCTCTTTTGAACAGTACTAGACCAATGGTCTCAAGTCAAGTACAATTTTCTCTTGAAGTGGGAGTTCCCACCCCTGTGCTCACTTACATGGAGACTTTCTATTCAGTGGCTAATCATCAGGTTTTTTTTTTAAAAAAATTATTCTAATCATCAGCTCCCTCTGAGAGCTGTACATTTGACAGCGACCTTACACTAAGCAGTGCAGCAGACACGAATAGCTACTGTTGCTGTCCTGTTTTGTACTCTCATGTTCCATTTCCATGTGAACACAATTCAAGGTAGTGGTTGTTGACGGTTCAGATGCCTTTTCTTTTACCTGATATGTGAACAGTCACTGGGGCCTCGGGTTCGGAGCTTCCGGGCATTGAGAAGCTCCGTGGGCGTACAGTCTGCCATGGAACACACCACCATCGAGTTGACCGGAAGAGACCGGCCGGGCCTTCTATCCGAGGTCTTTGCCGTCCTCGCCGACCTCAAATGCAACGTTGTGGCTGCTGAGGTCTGGACGCACAACTCGAGAATGGCCTCTGTTGTTTACATCACGGACGAGGCCTCAGGGAGCCCCATAGACAACCCCGCGAGGCTCGAGAAGATGAAGCAGCTCTTGCTGTACGTTCTCAAGGGGGACTTGGACAAGAGGACTGCCAACACAGCGGTCTCGGTCAGCTCCATGCACACTGAGCGGAGGCTCCACCAGCTGATGTATGCCGACCGGGATTATGATTTGGACGATGGCTTGGGAGGGGGAAGTGAGCGGGGGAAGCCGTTCGTGACAGTGGAGAACTGCCGGGATAAGGGATACACTGTGGTGAACTTGAGGTGCCAGGATCGGCCGAAGCTTATCTTTGACACGGTTTGCACTCTGACCGACATGCAGTATGTGGTATACCATGGCACTGTGATCGCAGAAGGCCCCGAGGCTTATCAGGTATATCTGGATTTAGCACCAGATATTGATTCCTCTGCGGTCTGCCTAGGAAGGATTGGTTTTATAGCGTGTGGTCTTCCAGAGCAACGCACAGACTCCCTTAACGATTCGTCTTTGCTCTTCAACCAGGAATACTACATCCGTCATATGGATGGTTACCCAGTTAGTTCGGAAGCCGAGAGGCAGCGGGTGATCAACTGCTTAGAGGCTGCCATCAAGAGGCGAACTTCCGAGGTGGTAACATCTACGTGGGAGCAAATCTGTGCGATCCTAACTATTTTCGTGATCGAGTAACACGCTCTATCTGCTGACGCTGTTCTGAATCTTCTTCTGCAGGGGATAAGACTGGAGCTCTGTTGCGAGGACAGGGTCGGGCTTCTCTCGGATGTGACTCGAATATTCAGAGAGAACGGCCTTGCTGTGACCCAAGCCGAGGTCACCACCAGGCGCTCCCAGGCGGTGAATGCGTTCTACGTGACCGACTCCTCAGGGAAGCCTGTCAAGAGCGAGACGATAGAGGCCGTCCGCAGTGAGATCGGCCAGACGATCCTCCGGGTGACTGACGATTCCCAATCGAAGCCGCCGGCACAGGAGAGCGGCTCGGCCGGGAAGTTCTCCCTGGGGAGCCTGTTCCGATCTCGGTCCGAGAAGTTCCTCTACAACTTGGGCCTCATAAAATCTTATTCTTGAAGTAACTCTAGGTGCTAAGCAGCACAGGTTCGGAGAAGGAAAAATTGCAGCCTCTGGAAGTTGGCCGTATGCTAGTCTCTGTCTGCTAGATTGGTTTCCAACTCTTGTGGAGAGATCAATGCACACGGTTTTTCTGTCCTTCTCTAGCCACTGATCTTCAGCAAACATTGTACATAGATGTCGTCGCCCTGTACCTCCATTCATTACAATGGTTCATCGTTTTCCAGTCAACTGACAGGTTATATGATCCGGCAATTCTCGTTAAGATCAGTATAACGATCGAACGAACGTGACACATAAAAAAAAAAAATCAAATTTGATCTTTATTCTCCTTTAAATCTTAGTCTCTCGATTGAGGAGAGTGCTTGGAATGCGGCATTGGAGGTCGGGGTTGAGGGAGGTAAGGTGTTGGGCACGTGATTAATTCCAGTTTGGTTGGCTGAAATCTCCATTGTCGGATTCGAGGGATTGATTACGCACTCACCGTCCTAATTCAGTGCCCCTACATCATCTTAATTAATTAGTCGAATTTCTTTTTCCTTTTTTTGGGGCTGTGAAAGATCCTCGTGGGTCTAAAGAGAGCACGAAGAAAGGGAAAAAAAAAAGTAATACAATAAAGTAAATCAATTTTCTCAAAGAAAAATAATTAAATTTGTGATATTTTAATTTTATATTAAAAATAATGTCAGAATAAATTATATTTTTCTCAATTAATCAATTATTATATTTCTAATGGTTGCCTTTACCCACGCGGGGATGCCGATGTGGGAAATCCAATCGGGGATTCCCCACATTAATTTTATTTTATTTGCTCATTTCCTTTAAAACGCATATCATATTATATTAATTGTGGAACCTACTAATGATACACAAATTGGTATTAAGTAAACGGAGTTTGATGCAATAGTGTCAACCAATCCTAACCATTAATTAATTATATATTAAATTTTTATCGTAAAATTTTTCATTCTTCTTTATTTATTTTTTATTTTTACTATCTTATTTTAAACTAATCAACTTTTTGTATAATTGAATTGTGGGCCTTGCCCTTGCAGCATTGTGAAGTTTTACTATATTCTTTTGAGGGATGATACATGCATTACTCCAATCCTTAATTTAAGATTTTTTCATGAGATGAAAGCATAAATTTTAACATATTATCTTGCCCACAATATCATGAAATTATGTAACCCACCAAAATAATGGAAGGTAGTATGTATTTCTATTTCAATGTGACTCGTAAATAAAAAATAACTTAAAAAAATATTCGAGTGAGTAAAATTTATTATAATGAGATCGTTTTTATACTAATAATTAAGATATTATAAATTTAATTCTATCATGACCCATTATACTTATTTATTCTTATATTTTCATGTTTCTTTTTTTATACTTACGAGTCTCTCGAATAATGGTATGAGAAGGCAAATGAACTCATTGTGAGGGAAGGTTTGTCCAAAGCAACTCCATATGTAACAGTTGGGATTCCATTGGCAGGGCCACGTGGACGCCACGTCTTTCCTTCTTTTTATTATTCAAATGTAATTATTGATGCATTCTCATAACCTCATCATTGGGCTATTGAAGCCAAGCCAAGCCAACCCACCATTCCAACTCAATGGTTGTCGGTAAAAAAAGGGAATAAAAAAAGAGACTATTGACTCGGGATTTGATTATGTGTTGCCAGCATGATGTGGACAGTGATGTGATCTAACTGCATATAATTCTATATTATTACCTTGTATTAATCAATAGTTATAAGCACACGTACTTTCAATTTATTTATCGCACTCCATTTTCAGATGGGTAAAATATTACCGTGTAAAGTTACGATTTTCCAACTGTAGCGACTACTGTTAGCAGAAAGCTGCACAGGCACGCCAGAGATAAGCTCAGAGAGAGAGAGCGAGAGAGAGAGAGAGAGAGCGAGAGAGAGAGAGAGAGAGAGAGAGAGGACCGCCGACCGGCCGACGACAGGATCTTCGAAGAGGGTATTGCTGTTGGCGTCGTCCACGCAGCTCTGCAGGCGGCCCCGTGGCAGTGAGCGGGTCCCGCACGTCATGGATCCATCGCTTTCCTTCCCCTCCCCTCGAGACAGCTACACGTGGCAGAATCACTGCCGTCCCTCGACGCACGTGAGGAAATATGACCCGACCCGACCTGACCCTCGGGTCTTATCATCTTTTTCGAAAGTAACGTTTGATCGGACGTTGGCTCGCCAGTGAGTCATTATCAATTTTCTCGTATTAGGACGACTCGTCGTGCGTGTACGCATTCCGTGTTTTTATTTTTTTTTCATTTTGTCTAATTTTATTATCATTATGTCGTTGACATTGAATTTTCTTGAAGATGGAAACTCACTGGAGCTGGACAGAGTTGACTGGATTTGACCTTCCCGTCTTAGGCCCGACGACAGCTGGAATCGGTACAGCCCAGTCTACAAATCAGCGGCCATTCATTCAACAGTGGCAAGTTTGATCCAGTGCCTAGAATAATTTTCACTGATCCTATTTAAATTTTGTGAGGTTACGAGTTAAGAAGTTCAAGAAAGTATTTAATGGATTGGTTTAAAAAATTATGATAAAAAAACATATGTTAGAGTCCATTGAAAGAAATTCTTATGAGCTGGATATATGTCAGAATATCTTTATAATGAAATATTTTAAAATATCTTATAATATTTTAAAATACTTTTACTAAAAATATCTTTGGGATATATTTATTATATTTAATTTCCTATTTATGTAGACATTATAAATACCTTGAGGTATTCATAAATGACAAATTTTGGAGTTACACCTTGGTGAGAAATATATACGACTCTTCTTGGTTCTTTAGAAAACTTAGCACTTATGAAATTATCTTGTAGCATTCTACAACCGAATTTATTACTTTACTTATCTAATTTAAGAATTTTTGATGTGACATCCTCCTTATTTACAACTTTAATTTTTACATCATTAAGTAATGAGTCAAAATTTATTATTTTAAACTTATTTTTTATAATTCTTGGGATTCATTTTCATATTTAGTGTTGGATCTTATTACGAGTTGGTGGTGCTCTTATCGTATTTGATATTGAGTTTCACTACGGATCGGTAAGGATCACGTCCAAATTGAAGCCCAAAATAGGCACAATCTGCACGTCATCCTCACACTACACAACAAACCTGGAAAATGAATGGATGAATGGAGTCCTGGGGGTAGAGTAACTTCCACAAGCACATTATTCGCCCATAATCTCTGACGAGCTAGCTGTTTCCGGGGTCAACCGAAAATGCAAAACCGAAGATAGGAGGGGTGAAACAAAACCTAGCAGTTCGAATAAATTATCTCAGCAATTCTGCCATCAGTGGATTCGCTGAGAAAAGAGAGTGAGCAACGTGAGAGGTCAAGTTGAGGGATGAAACTCATTCAGGCTACAGGAAGCTCCCCACAGTCGGCAATCACGACTCTCTTCCTAGGACGGTCTCCTCTGTCCGTATCCTGTGACTCGATCAGCTTGACAGTGTCCATGCCTTCAATAACTTGCCCGAACACAACGTGCCTCTGATCCAACCACGGAGTCTGCAATTTAAACCAGGGGGTTAAATTTGGATCCACAAGAAGTACTGCAAGACCTGTTTTAGATGCAACAAGAAAACGGGGCACCCGTCCTGTAAAGGTTTTTTCAAAAACAGAAGAAGACAGGCATGATCCTACACTTGACATAGCAGAAGGGCAAGGGTAAGCACAAAAAGCTAAATCAGATTTTCTGATAAAACGCATCTTATCTACATTCAAAATGCCCATATAAATTAAATCACAAGCCCCCATCAATGTTTAATACTCTAATATCTCAATTTACAATAATTTTGATACTTTTATTGCAGATGAACTAGTTGGCATTAGTCAAAAGTAATAAGAACGTAAAAATCCTGATCACACATTGCGTTGATGATGCTTCAATAAGAGATTAGACATTTAAACAGGTAACACTAAGAGGAAATACATGTCTATCATGGAAAAGGAACAAGAGATTTCATTGAAGAAGTAATAAAATAAAGCACAGCTTCCTCTAGAAAATTTACAGAAAGATGACAAGAATGACACTAAAAACACATTCAAGCCGGAATTACAAGCACCAGGCAATTTACTACAAGCCACAAGCAGTGAGACCTTGAATCACACAAAGAGTAGAGTACCTTCACAGTGCAAATAAAGAACTGACTACCATTAGTGTTGGGGCCTGCATTTGCCATGCTAACCACACCAGGTCCAATGTGAGCCACTGTCATTCATTTCATGTTTCATAGCGGGAAAACCATAAATCAAAGAGATGAATATAGAGCAATGCAAAGACAAGAATGAATGGCAGAAAAGAATCACCGTCCTTCATTCGTAGAATTACAAGTGTGGACAACATGCAAGAGAGAAAATTCTGCATTTCCAACACAGTTTTTGTTGTTGTGTCAACTAAAATAAGCGACATATTTTGAATATACCCATAAGCATTCTACGCATGAAGAAGGATGCAGAAAATCATTCCTAACTTTGTATATGAAGTTGCCTTGAATGGGATGTTTTGCAAAGAGCCACATATAAAAATGGAAATCATCTTACATTTGAAGTTCTCATCCTTAAATGTACGACCATAGATACTTTTGCCTCCGGTACCCTACAGAGAATGAAAATTCAGATGAGTAATATCAGGCTTACGTGCTAATAACAGCACACAAAGGACACATCGTATCAGCTAAAAAAAATTTTGCAACATTTTTGAAAGGATAAATGCAGAACCTAATATAAAATTATAACAGAAAATTATATTGTTCAAAAGCTCAAACAAACTTTGAATTGCTTGGAAAGAAAGCATGCAAGATGCTGCATATAGGACAACCCCACCAAATTGATGGTCTACTTACTGCAGCAATTTCATAAATCAGGTTTCACACTAATTACCTACTGGGATATACCATCTTCCTCCCAGTGTTCAATCCTTCAATATGTAACTTCCAATATTCCCTACCTCCTTTGTCCCAAATCATACATCAATTGGAATGCTGTGGCAGCTACTTACGGAAAATTTCTAGAAGAGATAATTGCTCCACCCCAGATCTACACACAATTCTCAGGCTTCTTCTATGGTTCACTCATTTCTTGATGTACTATAACTTCTTGAAAAGCTGCTGACCAACAAGTTCAGGCTTTTGAGATAGTATAAAAATTAGTAATCTACACAGTCCAGAGAAGATGATAGCTAATATGCTTGTCCTCCAAAGCCCCATTTTAAGTTGATTTAATTGGCACTTATCAAAAAGTTGATTCAATTGGCTGTATATGCCACCACCTCTTTTCATGTTCTTTCAGGAACTGCATGAAGCCTCTAAACACGTCCCATCTCGTGCATGAAGTAGAAACATCTTCAGTTAAACTTTCTTGCTGTCAACTTAATATAAGCATCCTTTCCAGGGATTGATGGATGCGACTCTCTTGAGTTTTAATTGCATTTGACAAAAGGCTTCCACAGTAGAAATTCAAGAGCATAACGAAAATGGAGCCGAACTGTCAAAATGGAAAAATCCACCCACGTTTCCTTTATCAAAATCCCCGCCTTGAATCATGAAATCCTTGATAACACGGTGGAAGTTGGAGCCTTTGAAACCAAAGCCTTTCTCTCCTGCAAAGAGAAGAAACTATCATTGAAATCAAAGGGAAGGTTTTACTCAAGAAGTGACTAAAGATTACAACTGAGAATGAAAGTAGGGGACCTGTGCATAAAGCACGGAAATTCTCTGCCGTCTGGGGAACATCGTCACCGTACAATCCAATCACAATTCTTCCGGCAAGCTTCCCAACCGGGTTCCCAATGCTTATGTCCAAATAAACTTTGTTGGTTACTTTTGATTGCAGTTCCGCTACCTAAAATTATAGATTCCACCTTACAACTTCTGGAAGAGCCATCACAATAAATCGACGGAGGACAACCGCAAACTGACCTCAGCGCTAGCACGAATCGAGCTGGGCGTACGGAAGCTCATCTGGGAACTTGAGGGTTTTAGAGGAATGAGACGCAGAAGGGAGCTCGAGCAAGAGGACGACAAATTAGCGTGCAGCGGAGACCGTCGAACGCTAACGACAGCAGAAGCGGGACCATTGAACTCATTGACTGGCGAAGCCCGTCGCAGGCCGGTACGGAGCGCACTTGCATCTGGCTGCAGGGGAGACGAACACGAAGCACAGGGTGAGATTGGGGCGAGAAGGGAGGGGGAAGAAACGGAAAGTCTCGGAGAAAATGAGCTGTATAGTCTTGACAACGGTAGCTTACCAGGGTGGTGAAGGAAGAAGCAGCCATGGTAAGGGGAGTATGGAGATCTTGTATCTCTGGGCAGAGAGCAAACGGTCCGCCCAGCTGACAAGGGTAGCACAGCAGTGCAGG
Source organism: Sonneratia caseolaris (assembly GCA_900006705.1). Classification (NCBI taxonomy): domain Eukaryota; kingdom Viridiplantae; phylum Streptophyta; class Magnoliopsida; order Myrtales; family Lythraceae; genus Sonneratia; species Sonneratia caseolaris. Next base: position 1,180,108 of record CXYZ01012252.1, read on the forward strand.
CTGTGGATTGCTGCGTCTGGTAGTTTGATATTTTGGGGAACGGAGATAGCATTTCTGACGGGAGAAAGTCGACGAATCTGGGGTTTTTAGGGCCGGAAAGAAGATTCTTTTCGGTCATGGGCTTTCCCTTAATCCATGTCAAAATGGGCTATCCCTTGACTTTGTCAGGGGAAATTCAATAGCCGAGGACTGTAAAAATGGATGGAGACCAAGGGGGAAAACCCAAACTCGAAACTCTGGAGAAATCACCGACTTCTTCACCATTCGCTTTCACAGAAGACATTGCACAATTTCCCAGAAGCAACCGCCAAATACACATCAAATTGGTCTCTTTAACAATGTCACAAGTGAAAACCATGACTAAGCATCACAAGAATTCAGATCGAATTCAGGGGCATTTCTTCCCGCACTTCTTTGGGCCTGGAGAGTGGTCGGCAGGGCAGCATCCGGCCAGCCTTTTCTTCTTCTTTCGGAGCTTCTCGCTCGTGAACGCCCGCTCGAGCTGCTCCACCCTCTGCGACAGCGAGCCGAGCATCCGGGTCTGCCTTTCATTCCTCTCGAACAGCTCTGCCATCATCTCCATCATCTTCTGGTTGTCCTCCACCATCCTCACCAGCAGCTCCTTCTTCCTCCTATTGCTTTCTCCTCGCCCGGTCTCCCCTTCCTTCCTGCCGTTGCACTCGTGCTCTTCTGCCTCCTCCTCCTCCTCCAGTCCGTTGTCTTGGTATGTGTTCTCCCCGTGGGCTTCAATCAAGCTGTGTGGGTTGCTAGTTGAATCAGTTTGGCTCTCCGATTGAGTCTCCTCCAAGCATTCACTCGTCAATGGAACTGGCCCGCCGCCTGCACCAATCTCCGCATTTTCATTAGCATTCACCTGATCACTGTCCTCCATTCTCTCGACATACTCCTGGATACACATCTCCGCCTCTCCTCCACCTGCTTGAGTGACGATCGTCGTGAGGTCACAGTTACAGCCGACTAGCTGATTGGCCTCACATGCTGAGTCATCCATCATCTGATTAGCATTGCCACCACATTCAGCTTCTGTTTTGTCGAGTTGTTGAGCATCGTCGGCTTCTACTCCTGCTGCCTCCTGAGAGCTCAGAATCGGCTCACCTGGTCCACAGTCATCAGTCCGACCAACCTCCTCCATCACCTTAGATTCACCATCAGCTTGCTCTTCGGCCTCCAGAGAGCTTGAAGCCAGCTCACCTGCCTCTGAATCATCAACCCGAGAGACTTCCTCCAGCGCCTTAAATCCACCATCAGCTCGCCCTTCAACCTCCTGAGAGCCTGTAATAGGCTCCCTTGCTCCAGAGTCATCAACCTGAGCTACCTGTTCCATCGCCCGACATCCACCATCAGCTCGTCCTTCGACTACTGCAGCACGATCAGCATCATCTGCCGTTCGAGCCTCAAAACCGCCGGCCACAATCCCATCAACCCTCTCCTGCAGAGCGATCGCCCTCCTGATCACCGCCTTCCTGCAGTCCCTAACGCCGGAATCCACTCCCCTGACAGAGTCCAACCTGAAGAGCACGTTCATCAGCATTTCGCTCACCCACAGCTTCTCCTTGGAGTCCCTCCGCAACAGCTCCACCGCCTCCGGATCCGAGACCCTCCTCTCGATCTCCTCCACCTCTTTCCTCAGAGACGCAATCCTCCGCACGTTCTTCCTTACCAGGAATCCTCTGAAAACCTTCTGAATCTTCAATGCGGACCGCCCCGACCGGTCCTGCTCGGGCTCCACGAAGTGGACGGGGATTGATGCCACTTTCGAAGCACGCGAGGTTGCCGTAGGAGTATGCACCGTTTGGTTCTGAACAGGTACAGGTCTCACAGCTGGGTAGCACCGAGGACGAGAAGGCACATTCCACCGGCTCCTGAAGAACGGACTGTCCATCGATGGGATTGAATTCTCTGCAACGCTCTGATGATTTGTTCAGTTAATCTATGGATGAAGACGGGGTAGAGCTTCGAGAGCATATATAGCAGGCGATGACACGGGGCTTGGGTCGCTCATGGGGGGAGAAAGATCTGAAGGGCGGAGAGGGCGTGAAAGTTCCAGAGCTTTCATCCCAGAATTCTATCTCTCCTCCGTTACCAGAAGGCAACCGGGGTTCCAGATCACTGGCGATGCTTCTTTTGCGTTCGTCGAGTGGTCCCCACTGAATGACGTATCAGATACGACGTCGCATTGGGCCATATTAAATTGCACACACGCCTTTAGCTCCTCAACTTCACACCGAAGTTGGCCCTCAAAGTTTTAACTTCTTCGCAGTTCGCCCATTCACTTTTGCACAATTAAGTTTTCGTTCGAAAGAAAAGGGCACGTGCTCACTGTTTACGGCTTAATAATTCCTGCAAGATAATAACCAAGTCGTCTTCCCCCATTTCGGGTTATTTTTCGTGCACAAGACCCTCGACGAAGCACCTGAAACTTGACCTCGGAATTGAGGCCAATTCGGGCAGTGAAACAGATAAGTTGATACAAAGGACATAAATAGTTGAGTGGCTCGAGGCAGGGGACCAACAACTTGATTCGGGGCAACATGACTCTGACAAAGCTGCAATTCCCTCGCAGGATTACAGGACCGTCATTCTGCTCGGGGTCGTGATGCCTGCTCTCCTCAACAGCTTAGCCGAAGCTTCCTTTGCCAGAGAAAGAACTTCCTCCTGCCAAAATTTCACTTCCAATAAGCAACTAAGCCAATGAACTTGAAAGAGGAAGGGCATGGGGAGGATTCAAGGGATTGTCAATGCAGTAGCCGGACAGAGTATCTGGGAACAGATGATGTCGCCACTGCAGTCGAGTCTATCCTTATAAACTTCATTTGGAAAGGAGAAAAAAAATGTAAAATTGTACACCAGTAACCTCATCTACAGTTAAAATCTTCTTGTCCTTCATGATCCACCGACCATTACACATGACAGAGACGACGTTTTCTGTTCGCATGCAATACACCAGGCTGGAAATGCTGCAGGCGTGCAATTATGACATTAGTTTGATGCACATAGTAGCTTTACTGTCTGAAGCCCTTGAAAAACAAAGCAATTTCAGCTGACAGATGCTACAAAGCTCCTCAATTTATGTAACATAACAAACAAGCCAACTGAAAGCGTACTCACACCTAAAAGCATCTATAAGGTGACTAGAGACCAAAAGAACCTTTGAAACTATCACAGACGATTTGAACTTAACACCATGATTTCCACAAGGAGGACAAACTTAGGAAAAATTACCAGTTGCTGATCATTTTAATTAGTGAGTTACACAAAGCAAACTAACAGCATATAATAGAGATTCATTTAGTCCATTTTTTCCTCAATTCTGTTACCTGTCATGAAGTGGTACCATAGACCAAGAGCTAGGATTTATGACAACCAAGTCAGCCTACAAACAAAGAAGACAGATATAAGCCTTCACTGTTTAAGAATTTAGATGCCAGCAATATGGAATTGATATTAACGTGATAAAGATTAACCACAAAGCATGCACATACTAAATGATGTCCAATTTCAAACAATTTCCTAATTGCATGTTTTCTCAATTAGGAAACTTTATCAAAACGTGAGAATCATTGGCTCAACTACTAGGCAGAACCTTCCTTCCAAATTATATGCCGTGTGTGATGCCATCAATAATACTGGATCAAACTCTCTTACTAAATGAATCATTTCAAATTCATAAAAGAAAGAGGAACAAAAAGCTGTGCTGATGATACTGACCTTTTTCCCCACCTCAAGTGAACCTATTTCCTCATTCCATAGTACTGATTTTGCGCCATTTATAGTGGCCATTCTAAGTACCGTTTCAGCAGGAAGAGCAGTAGGATCAGTTGTTCCACATGCATAAACTTCACGTCCTTTGTTTACCAGTGAAGCTAGGTACATCTCATCAACTGCATGGCACAATGCACCCATTTCAAATTTCACTTCTGAATAAGAATTTGAGTTACAGGCAGGTTATTGCTAAATTATCTATGAAATGTTTGACAGGCAAACAGGCTTAAGGAGAATGATCATTGTTCCTAGTGAAGTAACATAAATTTTGCTGAACACAAATTTGGAAAGTTGGTGACAAGAAACACTCAATTAAATTTTGCTTTACAAAATTATATAATGGAACACTAATTAATGATGGGATAAACCTGCAGAGATAAGTTTAGAAATAAGGACAAACCGATACTCATCCTATTGTTAGATGGTGCCCCATCTGTTCCAAGTGAGACGCAGATGCCTGAATCAAGCATTTCCCTTATAGGTGCAAATCCAAGCATTCTCATTGCAGCAGCGGGACAGTGAGAGACTTTAACATCGGCATGGGAGAGAAAACCAATCTGACAATAGATGTGCAAATAAGATTTAAGCAAAGGGGAAAATAGATGCTAAAATTGCCCGCATTTTCCTATGCCTTAGAAGGAGAAAAATAAAAGATGATGATACTTCACTTGTACAGATACAAAGCCATGGTCAGATCCATTTCATATCATTTTTGTGACTACAAGTGCAGCAATTCCTTCATAATTCTTCCTATAACTAAAACTGCATTATAGAAGACAGGACACTGACATCTTTTACATTCATATGCAAATTCAGGATATAGTGAAACAGGGAGAATGAACAACATGACGAGGTCAGGAAGAAGCTGCTTACCTCAGTGTCATCAACCCAAACTGTATGAGCAGCCAGCAAATTCTTCTGTAAAAATTCTAGCTTCTTCAAGTGCGTTACTGTTCCATGGTTAACTTTGCGTGTATTAACTATGAGCTGATTCTCATAGGGTATTTCCGCCACATGCTACACATGCCAAAAATCAGTTTGATCAGTTTCTATATGAATTTAGAAACAGCATGTAATCGGCATTCTAAACTTTCAGTTCCATGAGAAACATCAACAATAAAAGACCTGCAAAACACCTTTTTTAGAGACAAAGAAGCAATGGCTTATGATCTTGCCATGATAAACAGAAATTAAAGGAAATAAATGTAAGCTAAAGATCAAAGAGGCCCCAGTATTTAGCAAAATTTTTAGGCAGAATTACTGACTATCACATTCAATGTTGTTTAATCCAAAAAAAGTGCGCATCCCAAGAATGTAGCAATAATGTGAGAGCAGTTCTCCCTGCAGTAGTGAACTTTATATCTGACTAAAAATTCATATGGCCATGACACTTTTACTTCCATCAATAGTACAACCTAAGAATTCATCTTTTACATAATGCAAGAGGCAGGGAGTACCATGTGGATTCCAGTAGCCAATTCTCTGGCTGTATCCCTTGTTTTAAGTAGTAAATCATCAGTTGAATTCATAATTTGCCTAATTCCGAGCCACACTCTGATTCGCCCATCAGCCGTATCATGGTGCTTCCTGTATAGCTCCTTTTGCGACTGTAACCTTCAAGAAAGTTGTCACTCTTTTATGAGGAAAGTTCAAAGCTTATAATATTCATTTTTTTAATATCTAGATCCAGAACCAGGGAGCTCATACAAGCTTGAACAAATCTAAATGGATTCTTTATGCTAACTCAACAAAAGCGGTTGCTTGGCCAAAAACAAATGCTGTTGCAAAAACACACTACTCTATCAGAAGTAACAACAATTTAACTGAGTCAAGTTCAACTTGATCGAGAGAATGAAACCATAAGAGGCATATTAATAATCAAGAACCCTTCTGATTGAATTTAACCACAGAACCATCAAAGTTTCTTTAACCTGAATACAATCTTCTGCAGTTCGATTAGCCCATGGTTCCGGCAGACCATCACCAGAATCCATAATTGACTGGGTCAAACAGGCACGCAACCCAAGCAGCTCAACTGCTCTTGCCATTCCGGGCACGTGCTGCCCTCCAGCCTCGGCGAAGCACGTAACCTGATTCGATAAATCAGAGCTATAACCGATCCTATTCCCCGTTAGTACGTTTGAGATCTACGTAGATGCACAAGCGCTTACACCAGAGTGAATGAGCTCGATGCCACAGAGCAAGGTGGAGATGTAGGAGTCCTCCTCGGTCATGTTCAACTCGTAAGGCCAAATCCGATGGTGGAGCCACGTCATCAGGTCAACGTCGTCAGCGATGCCTCTCGCCAGCTGCTGAGAGGTATGAACATGCGTGTTGATGAATCCTGCTCGCAGTATCACAAGAGTAGAGGAAACAGGAGTCAGGGTCATCGAGGTCATCGACGAAGTCGAATCTGCCTAAAGCAAATGCGAGTTTAAGCCGCGGCAAGGTTTTGCCTGGAAGCAGGATTCGGCCGTGGAGGTCCATCACCTCTCCGGCTGTGCCGGAGAATTCGGCGAGGATGTCTTTTGATTGGCCGATGGCTGCTATCCTATCGTGCTCGATCACCATTCCACCGTTCCGGAACACCCGGCTGCCGGAGTCCACGCTGACGATGGTAGCATTGTGGAGGATGATCAGTGAGGAGCTTCTACTCTGTGCCTCCATGAGGGAATTAAGTCTCACTTTTACTGCGACCGAGAGAGCTCCGCTAGTGCCGATTGACCATCTATTTGACTGCAGTCTTAACCGGAAAGAAGAGGACAACACCATGGTGAGGGGTTCCCGCCGCCGGTTTCACCGTCAAGTTCTCAAGCGCAGTTCGCGCCCATGGGCTTCGACATTTGCATTTCAAGGATGGGCCTCTTCTCTTAAAAAAGCCCATTCATTGTGGGCTCTAGTGGGCCCATTTTCCCCCATTATAAATGAGGCTCACGAGGCCAGAGGAGAATATGAAAAATTGAACCCGGACGTAATCGTATTAGAAGGTCAACGAGTTTGAAAGAGGATGAGAAGAAGTAGTGGACAAATAGGCCAAAGAGTTCAATTAATAAGAATCGAATTGGATCGAGAATTTTGGCATCACTTAAAGATTTGTTTGATATGATTTGATATTTTAGTGGAGATCTATTTTCCATTTAATTGTACCACTACCCGTATCCACACAATCACATATACATAATTTATAGTCGAATAATGCAATTATATTCAAATGTTAAATTCGTTATGAGTTCATAAGGAATCGGATACATTTTCTTTTAAAAACTTAAACTAATAAATAACTGTACGAAATCTTTTTATAGATTTGCAATGTTTTCTTCATTTAATCGATGCGAGATTATATATCTCAATACTCACCCTCACATGGTAACGTGATTCACTTTATCATGTACCATTAAATACACGCCCTCAACAATTATCTATAAGTCGAGTATTCTTCTTCCGATTTCGGACAAGGGAAACAATTAGTCACAAGTCGGGCAATTTTCTTTTGTACTCAGGCTTATATCAATTGGCCACGAGTCAAGTTTCTGGACTCGAATCAGGCGAGATGCGAGTCCACTGACTCTGATATAATGTCAAATTCGTTATGAACCCATAAGGTATCAAACTCATTTCCTCTTAAAAATTTAAACTAATAAGTAGTGATATCTAATTTTCTTATAAATGCACAATATTTTCTTTGTTTAATCGATATGATATCGTAAATCTCACCACTATATATATCTCTAACTTAGTATATTTATACAGGCCCATATACATATATATATATATATATATATTAAGTGGCTTAAGGTCAGCTGTACATATCACGTACGTCGGAGGACGGCACGCGGAGCCGACAGTAATGCAAGTTGACACTGACTTATTCTACATCTTCAGAGTAGACAAATGTCGGGGAGATGATGTGAAGAGGTTTTAGATTTATTATAATAAAAAAAAAAGTTGAATTAATAATCTTTTAATCTTTTAAATTTGATTGGTTTTTTTTCCAATCGAAAAGAAAAGGTAGCCAGCCGGGTAATGTCAATGGGAGGAGATAGACGACCAACATATCATTTACATTACGAGCAAATTGCTTCTCCTTCAGGAGTTTGGCTTTGCTTATTGTGCAATTACATAGAAACATCATGGTACATGGATGTAGCTTGGGCTTACGTATGGTCATATAACCCACAAGACATGCGGAAACATTCTGCTGGATTAATAAGGTATCGGAGATTATAGATCGGCCGAAATGCACGCTTAATAGCTAGAACTGATTTATCGCCATCATCCGGGATGGACCAAGCCGTCGATGCGAGCCGTAACTGCCAACCCCACCGTTGGCAAACCCGCACCGGCCCTGCCTCGGCCCAAGGATGCTGCTGTCGGCGTCTATTTTGACTAGAACCCTGCAGAACACATCTACCACGCATGGGAGCTCCAGTGGGCCGGTGCTGCTGTACCCATACTCAGTCTCGGCCTCCTCGAGCAGCACCCTGAAGAGCGGATGGTTCGCACACTCCGTCCTGACGATGAACCTCTGCTTCTGGGGCCCCACGTAGACCGAGAAGCAGCCTTCTGGTGCGACCAGGTGCTTGTGCTTTTTCGTGCGGGTCTTTTCATTGCCATCGTCTTGCCCGCGGTCCTCCCACGACCGACCGCGGGCGCCGCCAGGGCTGCCGCCTGGGCCATGCCATGATTTGCTCTTCTTGATGATGAGCTGAAGGCGTGGGGAAGTGGGAGCGTTTCTGCTTCCTCGGGCGACGGACTTGCATCTCTCCCATGTCTTGGTGATCAGACCTCTCTTGTGATGATTCTTCTCCTCCTTGGCTACTGTATCCATCTTAACAACTCTATATAGTAACGTACGTTTGTATATATATATATATATGTATAAATGTAACTGCGTATGTATATGTGAGTGATGCAAACTTCTTCGGTGATTTGTGTTTCACCCTCTGTCATAGACCAAATGGACCACAAACTTAACCCTAGGCCTCGTGGTGTTGCTCATATTTCTAATACACCCGGCAAAAAGACGAACCCGACCCAGATCATTCAAAAAGAGGAAGAGAAGAAAGGAAAAGCAGGAGGAGCAGGATCAAGTGAGTAATGGAGCTAACTAAGTTCGTCAGTGCTTGATTGCACGAGGAAGAAGAATAATGTTGAACTTGAAGAAGAAGAAGGAGAAGATGATGATGATGATGAAGACCAAAGTATCAGATCCAAGAGACCTTACTTGGGTTGTTGCATTTTCAGCAAATGTGAAGCTTTCTTTTATAGGAGAAAGAAACGGGGCTCATACAATTTTTTTTAAAAAAAATTAATTTCTTCATCAATAATAACGATAATGACAACAACAAAAATAATTGTTATCTATAGGATTTATATAATCCATTATTACCCACTTGTCAACGCCACAGGATTCAATTTTTTTTTATGGGTTTTCCCCCTAATAATAAACTAACCTCCCAATGCACCCCTCATATTTATATCAAGACCGCGTTTGGATTGAGGCAAGGTACGCCTACAAGTATCATAGTACTCTGGTCTGGGAACAGTTGAGTTTCCCACCTCAGAGTTAGAGTTACTATACTATATATGGATGAACTGTTAGTTACCGAGGAAGAGTGTTGAGGATGCGAAGGCCAGGAAGGCCAGTGAACTCTTTTGCGTGGACCTTCTGTCAGATCAAGTTGGGGCAAATTTCGGACGGTTTAATAATTAATATTATTTTTGAATTAATAATTAATAAATTATAAATTCAATTTTTATTATTGAGTTCGTGCTCTTCTTTTCTTCTTTCTTTTAGGCTATTGGATGTAAAAATGTAAATATAATATTAAAAGGACAACTTCAAAAAATGGTACCATCAAGTATATAGAATGTCGTAAAATATGCATTATGGTACTATATTAAATATTATGATATGTATATTAGATTTAACTCATACTCACGCCAAATATATATATATATATATATATATATATAAAAGACCAGTGGGTGCAAAAGAAAATGACCTTCTTGGGGTGTTTTTTTAATCAAATTTGCAGGAGAGAAAAGTGTCCAACGTTTGATTAGTCATTGAGGTGGAAGTCTAACTTGTGTTCGGTTGTTTATTTGTTCTACATCGGAAGAAAAATATTCGACAAATGGACAATTATTGAAAGTGAATACTTAATGGTCTACGATAAAATAGACCACTTCACCATAACTCGTAAAAGTGAATATTAAAATATATGATTTCACATCGATTAAAAAGAGATAAAATTATTAATATATAAAAAAAATTAGATACTAATATCTATAAATTTAAGTTCTTATGCAGAATTATCCTTATGTGAACTCTTGATGAATTTAACTTATAAGGGTTGTTCTCCTCGTTTGATGACCACAAGGGAAAAATATTCACGTTATTGAGTCTTATTAAGAGCGGGCGTCTACGAGTTCTACTTCCGTGCATAGTTTTTAAAACCGGACCGGGCCGGGAACCGGTGTAGGTATGGGTTCATGGGTTCATGGGTCGGACCGGGGGTTCACTGGGTTGAACCGCATGTTTAAAAAATAATATTAATAATATAATATTACTAATAAATTTACATAATATCATAATTTGAATATAATTTATAACAAAAATCAT
>CXYZ01012252.1:1191317-1202652 GCA_900006705.1 Sonneratia caseolaris
TATTATATTAATTTATTTATAATATTATATTATAATATTATTTATTAAATAAATAATTTCATATATTAAATTTTCAACCTAACTTATAAATTTATATTTTAAACAATTTTAAGTTCCAACCTACTTTTAAAAATTATGTCAGCAACAGTTTTCGGTCTTTAATTTTTAGTCATCCGTGAGCCTATCTGGGCATGTAAGCATCATTAAGTGGGCCGAATTCCAGCCCAGTTTTTATTGGGCTCCCGCCATCTGTCTCGGACACGGCATATATATATATATATATATATATATATTCCCGGGAATCATTTCAAAATACGCGACGTTTTCATCGTCTTCCTCTTGCTCCCACAGCAATCGGATTCTCCGATTTTCTACGACTGCTATCTCTGTTTCTCCAGGCGACTTCGTCTTCTACTCTGCAAAGTTCCTCTCCACGGGTAAGACATCGGGATTCGTTCAACTCAATGAGATTCACCTTCGTCAGTAGCAGAATTTATCTGTGCTTGGCTTGTGATCTGAACTCCTGTAAATGCTGTTCTTCGGCTGTCCTGTGACCTTTCGAACGAAAATTTATCAAATCGGAGCATTGTTTTTTTTGTTTCAAGCATACACGTTATGCGACGATTTCCAAAGAGGTGTTTCGTCCATTTTCGTGCCATTGTTATAATCCGGAGTTTCTTATTTCTAGCTAGAACATTCGAAGGATTCTTCCAGTGCAGGTCGTAGAAGCTATGGAATATGGGAGACTATGTACTTGATATGGCAACACCATAAATTTCTTCATACATCTTCTAGGAATTATTTTATCCATCCTTAATGTGGTCTCTCTATCCAGGTATGCGGCAGTGATAATAATTGATAGGTTGGGTTTTCGTTCACCATTTGGTCGATTGTGAACTTAAATCCTGGTTATTTGTCCACTCTCGAGTCTATTTACTTGAACATTCTTTCCAGTAGATTTTACTCCATAATATTGGATTTAGCTGCATCAGTTGCATAATGGTCATAGCATGCGCTCATTTTTTTTTCTTGGGTACAACTGTCAGCATTGTTTGATGCTCTCTATTCTCCGCAGCACTGGAGGCGGGAATGAAGAGTATTGTTATGAGGTTTACAGTTTAGGAATCTTTCTTTCCACGGAATGGCGAGCTCTTGTCCATGTTGATTCAATAGTTGACTCGTGAATAGGGTAGAGGTTTACTTTCATCGCTGCTGAAGTCTAACCAGTCTATATTCCGGGAACTATTTATTTCTGTATAAAATAAATTGTGCACTCAAAGACCTAGCCACCCTGTTAGGTTATGTTCTAGCACACTTTCAAATTCTCTATTACTTGCAAGTTCTTATTCATGCTACTAGCAAAACGCTTACAGAAATTGATACAACTCTCAGCAAATATTCTTTTCTACACTGCTTGCATCTAGCTTTAATGGTATCTATCATGGAGAACGTGGTCAAGCTGTTCTTAGGTTAGCATGGTGATTTACTGGCGTTAACATAGTTCTACGATCATTTAAGTTAATACAAACTGAATCTACGAAAAGAGGAAAAGAAGAAAGGAATTTTACACGTTGGATGAAGCAGGAGTTGCAATACCCACTTATAACATCCTGCATAAGGGAATAAAATGCTGTACCACTCGAAGTTGTAGGTGAAGATCAAGTGGTACTATTTACAAACGTTTAATTCTATGGTTTTTTATTCTCAGGTCTTGGAGGAGAATATGGAGGAAAATGAGGCACCCATGTTCTGGGGTCCCTCAGGTTGAGTGCTGGTGATGGAGGAGGAGAGAAGAAGGGAATATTGGGGAACCAAGTTCTTGGGTCTGTCAGGTTAAATGCTGGTGATGAAGGAGGAGAGAAGGGAATATTTGGGAACCAAGTTCTTGGGTCTGTGAGGTTGAATGCCATTGTGGGAGGGGCTTGATTGGGAAGGGATGGGCTCGGAGGGAAAGGTGGAAGAGTTGGGAATGGGAATGGAAGTGAAGGTGGGGAATTCGGGACTGGAAATGGTGGGAAAGGGAAGGGGATCGACGGGAATGGCGGCAGCCGAGGAATCGGCAGCTGAGGGATTGGAGCCCAGGGGAATCCATATGGTGGGAAATAAGGGAGAAAAAACTTTGAGGAGTCCAGTGTATCTGCAGATTCTTGCTTCTGGTTCCCGCACAAGGTAGTGTTCATCTTCTGCGGCCTGTAGCTCAATGCGCTCAAGCTGAATATACAGAGGTTCTCCTGTTTCGACTTGACTGACACTTCATTCGTTGCGATCCTCAACCCAGGAGTATTGCAGGAGCGAGAGGAGCTCCTGATCAAACTCACCTCACACATGGAAACAATTTCTTCACCGTCCACACAGTTGATCCCGTCCACACTCGGTATCTCCAACTTATAAACTCCATAGTTATCTGTTGTTCTGTTGACGGAAAAGTTGATCGTCTCCGTGGTTTTGGGTGCACTTGCTTTGAATTTACACTGGATGTTCACGTCCACGCCTGATTACATCGAAAGCACAGGATTCAAACACCAAAAATACCTAGATGGATTTTCAGAAACACGTGACGTGTAAAGTTGAGTATTCAGGCTCGCGTTACCTGGCAAGAAGTAGCTGTACTTGGAGAATTTGTTAGCATAACAGACATCACAGTAGACAGCTCCAACTACACTGATCCGAGAGGGGTGCGTTCTCGGGGTGGGCTTAGGATGATGAACTGCGAGAGTTAGTAGGCAATGAGGAAACGACAAGACGAGGAGGAGGAGGAGGAGGAGGAGGAGGGGGAGGAGACGGCGAATTATTGGATCCATTAAAGTACGAGAGTGTTGAACTTTGGGGATCAGTTGTCTGAAGGCGCAGAAGCTTCCACAGAAACAAGAGAGCTTGCCTCTGAAGTTATAGGGAATATTATTACGGCAGAACATTTATGAGGAGCATCTAAAAGGTACGCAATTTTAAATAGCTGGAATGGCAATTTGCTAAAAGCTGCAGGGACTCTGCCCGTGAGTTGTTGGTGTTAGGACCAACTGCAATCAGAGAACCAGAAAATACTTTTATTTATTCACTACAAACAAGGGCATGTGAACTTGGCCCAACTTGGCGGATTGTGGAAAGAGGGATAGGGAAAGGGACACGGAGAGAGAGAGACCTAGACCTAGACCCAGACCCAGACCCAGACCCAGACCCAGATGGTTGTTCTTACAATCATCGATCCTAATGGAGATTTGAAAGCTGGTGAGAAACTCTTGAGGAAGGCTCTCTGATTGCTCTGAATTAGGGGAATTGGGGTCCCATTGCCTCATCATCCGTGGTAGTTGTAGTGGAGCAGTGGAATTCTCTGATCGAATTGCTTATTATATTCCTCGTGCCTTTTGACTTATTTTCTGTTCTTCTTCTCTTCACCTGTGGCTGCAATTGCCTGATCATGACAGCTGCTACAGTTAATTTACTTGCCGCATGCAGCTGTCATGTAACATTGCCACGGACGAAAATATCAAACACAGAACATATTATTAAATTCATTGCAACTGATAAAAGAATTAAACTTAATTCTACTTTAAAAAAACCTAAATTTATGAGTGATAGTAGCTCTTACGTGATGGTATGATCTACTTTATCCCGTGTTATTAAATACCTACCATTAATAATTATTATAATATGGGTATTCTTCTTCTAGTATCGGATGATGGGATAATCGATTATGAGTCGGACGATTTTCCTCCGTACTTGGGCTTGTATCAACTGATCATGAGCTGAACTTTCGAGCTCGGGTTAGGTAATTTTCTTATGTACTTTGGTTTATATTAACTCATCACGAGCTGGACTTTCAAACTCGGATTGGGTAAAGTACATAAGCTGTGTTGTTCTGATAATATATTAAATTTATGATAAATTAATAAGAAATCGTGTCTGTTTTTACTTAAAAATCTAAATTCGTAAGTGAGGATATATAATATTCTTTTAAGTTTATGAATTTTTTTCTTAGCTGTCTCGCATAAATCGTATTCTCCACCCAAATCTTCTTGATTAATGCTCAAACACAGAGCATGAAATATAGACCACATGAGCTTAGATCTATTCGTGCTCGACATGAGTAGCTATGCATCCAGGAAGCAAATACCCTCGTAGAGGAATATTTCGCCAATGATCTATCTTATATGGAAATTTCGGTGAATTCATGGAAATGACCCCGTCTGAGCCCCGCTACTTAGATACGTCAAAGATTTTACGGATTATCAAAAAGATAATTAATTATGAATATATAAATAGTGAATGGATGAGGGCTTGTCGATTGTCACTGCCCGGTGAACAGTGCAGCTTCGGTCTTCTGATTGGATGGGCCTAGCCTCTCAGAATGTTAAGCTCTACATTAGGCTCAAGATAAACTCATGATGCCGTTCCTCGGGCCTATATGAATATGGAAGCGACTGAATCTGTTTAACTAAAATTTGTGCTTAAATAATTACCTTGAAGTGTTGCAACTCCTTTTAGTTTTTTCTCGGTGCTCTATTTTCGTATCATTAAGTCCTAAGTGTGCTAAAATTTAAATTATGATCTTAGTTAAAACTTAAGAAGGTAGTGGTGTAAATTGGGTGAACGTGCATGCATCGACATATATTATCGGATGCAAATAGGAGAACACAAGCAGGACTCCCTCTCCTCCCCCATTCCTAGGCCAAGACCGTCCCATTCGATTTTGATTCCATCCTACGCATCTAATCTCTATCATGTCTGTCTGTCTGTCTGTCTGTCTCGTCACACGTACGTACAAATTGGTCAGTTAAAGCCAGCGGGCTCCGGCTTCCTTCAGAGGAGGCGCCAGCGTGCCCCGTGTGAGCTTCCCTCCGATGAAGATGACTGGGACCGAGCTGAGCTCCCGAGCAGCCTCGACAGGGCCAGTGGACTTAGTGAATGAGGCCTTCTCGGCCTCCTTTCTTGACAGGAGACGACTGGTTTGAATCAAACAATATGATTAATTTCATAGCTGGAAGGAAAAGGCTGCTTACGGTCCGGACAAATATTCCTGGACCGCATCAATATTGGACCGATAGTCTACTAAATAAATACACGCGCATAACCTCCAGATTGCGCATATTTCTATTACTTACACAGTACTCAACCATGAACAAAGGAACGAGGGGTTGCATTGTCCAACTGCACGGATAATGAGGCACTGGTCATATGCATGGAACTCGAATCACTTCAGTTTCTTCGAAACAGGCCAGGCCGACTTCACTTGACTACCTCAAAAAGGTCCCCTGTTCTGCGCATACAAGCTGATATAATTTAAATCAAAATTTATTGCATAATGGGAAGGTGTGATGGAGGATAGACGCAAAAAACACTACTAGGACAAGAGAGTAAAAGTGGAAGATTCATGTAAATTCTCCAATCAAAAGAAATCAAACCTGATACAGGAACAGCGTTGCAAATTTCTAGTAACATCCTAACATGCATCAACTTCCCCCAGGAGATTGGCTCTGGAGAAACAGAATCACAAGGGTCATCAGTGTTGAGAAATCTAGTTTCTAGCTCGAACCAATACATTCGAGTTCAATCCTAAGCATTAGCCATCATGCATGCTATAACACATGATAAGGGGAAAAAAACTGAAAACAAGGTTTTACGTATCAGCTTGTATGATTTGTAATGATTGTCCAAAAAAAAAAGGGCTTGTAAGATTGGTAATGCACCAAATTCCAAGTCATCCAGAGACTACTGATTTGGATTCAGAATGACAGGAATGGTTAACAATTTTAATATCCTGAAGATAATTCAGTAATCTCTCAAACTTGCAACTATCATTCTGGTAATTCCACAATACCTTTGACTGCAGAGCCTTTTGGCTGTCGATAAAGTACTGATTTGGATGGTTAATCCCAGCATCACATGATGTGGAATGGACAGCTTCAAATGTTAATGTGCAGGCAAGCTGCATCAATGTTACCAAGGAACCAACATGAGCAATCTGAATATTCAAGCAAATACAATTGAAACAGCAGACTTTCTGAAGATTTCTACTGAATATTACATCACCTGATAATGTCGGTTTCGGACTTTGTCCATTACATCTTCCATTGCTCGAGCCCCAACTCCCATTCTACTGAGAGCAGCTCTTAGGTTCTCATCGCTGTCACATAAAATATAGAGGAAATGGCAACATGTCTTACTCTGGGAAAATGTCAATGAAACTACCATTGCTAATGTAGCAGGACAGCAGCACAATGCAGGACAAATTCTAACAGCTATTGAATCTCATTTCAATCTCACGTTTTCACAACATTCTCAGAAAGGTGTCAAGTCTTGCTAACACAACAATTATAAAACGACCAACCAGATTCCTAAGGCGTACCAAATAAAAGACAGTTGAAAAGGTCCTGTAACAGTGATCGTACATGTAGTATCACTTAGGTTGTGGGATGCATGGTTTATCTATACAACACACATATGGATAAGAGGGATTCACTTTTTTCAATATTAATGGCTCTTTTCTGTCACATCCCATTTGCTGTTCCCTGTCCTAATGCTCAAAGATAAAAAAAAAAAAAAATTCTGATGTAGAAGCCCCAAATGCAGAGTTAATAATTAAACAGAAACAAACCTGAAATGTCGGAAAGGACATCCGTGATGATCCCCAACACCTGGAGTTGATGAGATTATTTTCTGGCAAGAATACGGCGTGTAGTCCTACAAAGCAAGTAATAGCATTAGCACATGACAATCAAAGCATCTACTGCCATGTTTGGAAATAGCATAAGCTCCACGGAATATTAAGATGAATCTAAGAGATTTGATGCATCGATCTAGCATTGCTTAAATGGATTCTTTGTGCTCATCACAGATAAGAAGAAAATAGTAAAGAATGCATCGGTTCGATGACGTGGTCCTAAAAGAAATGCAGCCTTGATGCTCTTCTCAATAACCCTCCTAACCCTACAGTTCAAAAGTGAATGAAAAAGAAGAACACTTACAGTTCTTTTGCCTTCTTTTCCATAATTATGGCGGATGCTATAAGCATATTCTTTCTCAAACCTTTCAGCACCAACCTGAGAAGTAATAATTAAGGACTCAGGATAAGACAGTCAAGTACTGTAATCATATACTTGATATGACTTTGGAAATAAGAGATGTAATGTAATGTAATCACAATAAGTTTCACATGCCAATTTATGTCAATGAATTTGCTAGCTACTACAACCAGCAACTTATAATAATAGGAAGAATTACTGACCAGAAAAAGAGATACTGAAGCGTTGCATGAAAAAAGATTTAAAAGAAATAATGACCAAGGAAGATAAAAAACATGCTGCTGAAACATTATAATTGAGCCTAAAGTTAGAAGTAAATCTTGTACAATAACATACCTTCTGTGAAAACTCAGCCCTCCAGAATGCAAGGGCATCTTCAAGCTTCAAACCAACACCCTGAAGTAGAAATATATAAGGCAATAGTTTTAGGTATTTGAGTATTCCAACTGATATATGGACCTAGGAGAACAAATGAAAATACTGGGATAAGTTCTGAATGTCTAAGGAGTGTAGAAAAAGTTAGAAGACCTTAAGAAAGAGGCCTAGTTGCATTCTTCCTCCATGCTTCAAATGGTGATCTTCACCCAACTGCATAAAGAAGGAGAAGAAAGGGAACTCATAAACAACATAATAATAAGATTTAGCCATCAAGAAAATAACTAAGTAGCCAGCTAAGTTCTCAGGTGAAACAGGATACCTTTTCAAATAAGTGGCGCATACAAAGAGGGAAGGAACTCCTGGCAATTTGATAAAGGTCTTTTATTGATATTTCTGCTGATTCTCTTGTCTGTAGTTGGACCAAAGACAGATAACGAATGCTAGGGAATTACAATAAAATGCATTGAATGGAATATGGTAAAGATTTTTTTCCTTTTAGAATGATACCTGAGAGTAATCAGGACCCAGGTAACTTGTTGATAAGGCTTCTACAATCTGAATGTTTTTTGCCAAAAGAAAATATGAAAAGGGACAAGAACAATGAAAGACAACTGATTAAAATTAGGTGTGTGTTGAATACTTACAGGGGTCAACCGATCCCTCTCTTGTTCTCTGATGGTAGATGTCCATTTTCTGCAAGCACAAAATTGATGAATAATAGTAAATAAACTCTGTAAAAACTATCAGGATCTATGAATTCTGTAAATGATTGACCGGATCCCCTAATACCAGCGAATAGCAGCATTGATAGAGTTTTTATGTGGTTGAAGGATTTAAATCCAATCAACACAAAGCAAAAGCACAACTGGCCTTCTTCCTAGGAACTATTACTTTGCTGAATTGTATTTTGTCAACCATCTAACAGCTCAATAGAACTTATTGCATCACTAACAGACAATTTGCCCATCAGACAATCACCTGTTAGTCAGAATAAGTGCTTTAGACAGATGGCTACGGAATTGAGGAACAACCAGTGAAACTACCTGTGCAAATATACAAGTAAAACAGCAGATCATAATGAAGATCGAAATCATAGAGCAATTGAACATCACAGATTAAATTAATCCATAAAAATGCGTATACCTGATTCATCACCACATATGCAAATCCTTTACGAATGTACACTTTGCGGGAACCTACAAGTTCAGGGACTTCCTCAAATGGAACCTTTGAAATGGTCGAAGAAAACATGGGTAAGGCAGAAAATATTCATGCAGTTAAGGTCATGATAAAGATCACGGAACATCTTCCTCAGAAAAGAGTTCCCTTTAGTCAGATTGCATCTATAGAAATTGAGATGTACTTATATCTGTTGTGAGGCTTAGAGGTATAAGAGACCTATCAGATTATACATCTGTCCAATATGCATCTTGCTTAACCCGAAGTTAGGTAATACATACCTTGTAAAATATGGTGTCAGCTGAAATAAACAAGGAATTGAATCATAAATTAGAGTTCCGAAAGAATGTGGGAAAATTGGAACAACAAGAGAAAACAGGTGCACATATCCATTCAACTTGAAATTGCTGATTGAGTATAATTTTAACTATTTATACCAGTCGGGAGAGGTTGATTAATGGAACGTGCAACCTGGAATAATTTTTCCTTCACACCCTGCACCACAAGATGAGCTGAAAATCTAAACCGTAACTCAATCAAACCTTAGCTGGAGGCTAAAGCCAGCTTATCACATTTTTAAGCAGCATTTCCTTCAGCATATCATCCACCACAGGATATTCAGGATCATGACAACCATTTGAGTATCAAGACATGGACATGACATAATTATTAACAGGTAATGCACCCAGCCAAAAAAATTATAAACGTATACTGCATGGAGAAGGAATATGAAGCTCAGGCAGACAGAATCACTTACCTCATATTCTGCACTGCTCACTGGTTTATAAGGAAGGTTGAATTCGGCCATTAGTGCTTTCTAAGATTCAAGACAAAAATATCAGCAAGAGCAGGCTGCAGGCCCATAATAATCCCTGCCAATATAATTCAGTTCTACCTGGGACTCGAAGGTTAATAGCAAAAAGCGGTAACGAAAGAGAGCCGTCTCCATTGAAAGAAACCACTTTCTCAAGTCCTCCCTAAAACAACGGCGAGCACTCACAATGAAATTGAAACACCAAAATTTAGTAACTAAATTGAATCCTAAATATTCGAAGGCTTACGTCCTACAATACACAAGACGCAAGACAAAATGGGAGATGATGTCCTTGTTTATGGACTCCGATCCTTGGGGGTGCCCTATATTTGCTTTCCAAAGATCTTTCACCTATAAAATTGAGTTGAAGACGGTGAGTGAGTAACTCAACGAGGCCACCAAATTCGAGAAACAGGAGATGTTTAACAGTTAAATACAATTCTCACCAAATTTTCCATTTCTTCAGGCTTCTTCCCTCGGGATAATCCATCAGATATCGCCTTTAGCACTGCATCATAGATTATACGGACAATTTATCAGAACAAGAGCACCAGATCATCACTGAAAGCCAACGGGTATATTCCATTACTAGGGAAAAAAATGGACGAAGAGAAATGAAGTTGCAAGGCAGGCGAAGCTTTACCTCGGAGGCGGTCCATGGCGAAGAGCTCGAAGTCTTCGAGCCTGACTTCGAGGGGAGGAGCGGAACGGTAGAGGGGGAGAGTTGGAATTGCATCACCGGGGTGATGCGGCCTCAGTGTCCGGACGCTCTGCATTTTCCTTCTGATCTGCTCGATGGTAGAGAAGCTGAGAGAAGTTCAGTAAGAGGAGGAGGAGGAGGAGGAGGAGGAGGAAGGAGCAAAACCCTAGCAGGGACTGTACATCTCTCTCTGTCGCCCTCTCAGTTGTCCCTTTGGCGCGAAAGATGGGAAGAATTGGCGGGAACTGACCTGTAGAAAGAGAAAATTGCATGTTGATCACTGAGGTTTATCCTATTTTCCATTTGGCCCTCAAAGCTTACCTTATCGCAAATTGATCCTGAAAAATACAAAATCAAGTGGAGCCCGGAAGATGCCCCCAGGCAGCGTTTAGGACTCACACCGGCGTCAAAGCAAAGGTAAACTAGTATCGCTCTCATTTCAAAATCAGCATGCACAAAAAGAATTAAAGAATTGAATCTAACCAAATTGAATTTAAAAAAAACCGGTTTCGAATGAATCCATTCCTATCTAATGCTGTTTTTTTAAGTGAAATAGTA
This sequence comes from Sonneratia caseolaris, assembly GCA_900006705.1. Lineage (NCBI taxonomy): Eukaryota > Viridiplantae > Streptophyta > Magnoliopsida > Myrtales > Lythraceae > Sonneratia > Sonneratia caseolaris. Next base: position 1,201,966 of record CXYZ01012252.1, read on the forward strand.
CGGTTAACTACTAAATTCAAATGGTTCAAACTATTAAATCACTTTTTAATAAATAAAATAAAATACTATAGATATATTAAAAATAAAATGTAAATATATTATAAATATTTTTAAAAATAGTTAGATGTACGTTGTTTTATCATTGAATAACCTATTTTCCACCAATTTATTCTAAACTAAATCGTAAATAAGTTTACTAATCATAATCTTACGTATTTTAGTATCTTTGATTGAAATATATATGGTTGTAATGTTTTCCATTTTGTTGTTTTTATGCATTTTTTTATATACTTGTGTCCCAATGCGGTTTTTTGGTTGGTTTTGGTTCAATTTTATTGAATTTTTTAAATTTTTATTATTTTTTAAGAAAATTTATTTGAATTAGTTGACCGAATTATAAAACCGGTTCAAAACAATTCGATGAGTATAGTACTCGAACTAAACCAGACCAGTTTAATGGTTAGGTAAGATTTGATTCAAGCATCCCTATTCAAAATTAGGAAGTCCAAGGCATAGTTTTTAAAACCGGACCGGGCCGACCGGTTCGATCGGGAACTGGCCACTCACCCGGTCCGGTTCTCACAAAAAATCAAATTATTATTTAAATGAGGTCAAATCCAATTGAACCGGCCGGTTTTCACTCGAATCAATATATCTAATTGAACCAATGAAAAAACCGGCCAATTT
>CXYZ01012252.1:1202721-1224026 GCA_900006705.1 Sonneratia caseolaris
GATTATAAATCATAATTAAATTATAACATTATATCAATTTATTTGAATATTATATTATTAATATTATTTATTAAATATGCAGTTCAATCCATTGAATTCTCGGTCCGACGTATGAACCCATTAACCCATACCTTGACCCGTTTCTGACCCGATCTGGTTTTAAAAACTATGGTCCAATCATCTTTTTTTTTTTTGTGTGATACGGGGGAGAAAACTGTGAGAAATAAATATTTGGATGACGTCAGCACTGAGCAGCAGTTCCCGTCTAAAGTCAACAGTTGACCGCTGAGATGCGACCGGGCAGGGTGGTGAAGCTCAGTGGAATCTAAAAGCCAAGCTGACATCCCAGCCAACCTTTCTCAGGAGCATTTCAGCTAACTGTAGCATGTGAAGCTTCTGACGGATTTAAGGGAGAGCTTTGACTCTGGAATTTGGATTCTTTCACCTGTTCTTGGAGTATGATGACCGAATGGAGCAGAATGATGTGCAAGCGAATCGAGCCAGTCTCCTGGACTCCGTTGATCTGTCTTCTCTCTTTGGCAGCAACATTCCCCTGTGCCCATGGCTTCGACTTGCGCAATCCAACCGGCAACTTCACCATCTGATGGGGTGTCCTTGCTTGGATTGCCGATGGTTATGGGGTAAAGTTTCCTTGCACCGCATTTTGATAGTTGATCTTTTCGAGGTCTGAGGAGTGGGTGACAGGTGCTTTCCTGATCCAAAAAGGAAGATCGAAGCGTGCTGATTCGACGGTAACATACAAACGTTAACATCACAAACTACTGAAGCTACCGGTCGGTGAATGCCGCAGAGACTGGCTCCATTTGCCTTTGCATTCCAATGGTCTCGGAGAGAACCAAGTAGCCAAGGAATGCCTTTTGGCTGCTGGAGCTTATCGGAGACATACTCAAAAATACAGCTGGGCAACTCGGAGAGAATCGAGTAGGCAATGAATGTTCTTTGGATTGAGTCTTGATAAGGACATAAGCTACCTAGCAATGCCTTTTGGCTGCAGGACCTTATTGAACAGATACTCAAAAATACAGCAGGGCAACTCGGAGAGGACCAAGTAGGTAATGAATGTTCTTTGGATTTGAGTCTTGACAAGGACATCATCTAAATAGCATTACCTTTTGGCAGCAGGAGCTCATTGAGACATACTCAAATATACAGCATATTCTGCAACTGACTTATTGTCTTCTCTGCCTTGGGACATCAGACGATGTCTAAATTGCAGCAGATTGATAGCCATGATTTTCTAGCTTCCACTCGATTCCTCGCATCTTTTACACTGTTTAGAACTATGGGGTGCATTGCAGGAGTCCAGGCGCTCAAGATGCAAAACCGCCAGTTCATAACTTGGTCATCTCTTCTGCTGCTTCTCAGTTTATAACTTGGCATATCGCATGAACCATTCAATTTTGGAGATTCTGTTAGAGCTTGGAGACTGAGACTTATCCGATGTTTCTGCTCTATGAAGGTCACCATTAACCTGTTTTTCACAGCTTGAGCGGGGAAACCTTTTACAATTGCTGTTTCTCAAACAATTCCGAGCATGGTATTTACCATATGTGAATACAACCCACAGAGCCTTGGCCATTGGCAAGATGGTAAGATCATGAAAATAGAATTGCATCACATCGTACAAAGCTCAAGGCTATTCTAATAGCATTTCTGGCATGTATTCTCTCTATTGTTCGGGATAAGAGATAAAGATGAGTACCTGAGAGCAAGTAGCTCTTCTCCGTCATATTTCAACGTCTGATCTGATCAAGAATAGAAGAAACATTAAGTTAGAAGAGAAATCAAAGTAGTCGAACTATAAATATATAGTAGATGCATACCTAAAAAAGCCGGAGAAAGATGCAGTCTTTCTTTAGTCCGACCAGTCACCTCTTTAGACTTCAGAGTAACTCTCGAGGGAGGTGCATGGATAGAGGTCTCACTTTCTGGTGGCAAGACAGGAACAAGTACGTGCCTCACTTCAACCCGAGGGTGCCTTCTATGAAATGATAGTATGGCTTGCTCTGCAGCACCTCCAGGGTTTCTGAAGTGCTTGAATGGATCTGAGTCCGTGATTTGTGAGAACAATGTCACGTAAGCTAAGAGATATCTGTCAAAGAACCGGTGAAGAGAGATCTGTTGGAGAACCACTTCAAAGAGATAATTGACTGAACCTATGGAGCTTAGACAATGGGAAGAGGGAATGCTGAATTTTTTTTCTGCTGATTGATCGATCAGGTTTGCCCAATTTATGATTATGTAATACTGAATTTCAATGAAGCTCATGAAAGTGTGGTTGTACTGATGCGGGTGAATCTAATTAAGAGGTGATCAAGTGCGATGATTGAGAATTGTACTTGAGTGAAGAATTTGAGTGTCTCTGCAGTTTGATTTGTCAATTTTGTTTGATCGAAGTTTGTATTCATTCCAATAACAGAAAGTGATCAGGTCATGCTCATTTCAACATAGGAGATAGTCGATGAGGTTTGCACTTCCTTTTTAGACTTATGAATTGCAAATGGAATGACAATGACTCAGTTCAGTTTCAGTATCGCTTTCCTTCTGCATTTAATCAAGTTTCTTATCTTTACATTAAAAAAAAATTGAACCTCTTAGCTTAGTTTGTGTATTTGATTATTCTGAGGTCTTGGCAGTTCTTTCTTTCTTTTATTTTTGGAGGAAATGAATCAGTGATATCTTTCTGCTCGTGTATGGTAAATGCAACCAGGGGCAGATAGACTCAGAACCAGAGCCAATTGCTGTGAGGATGGGCCCCGTGCTAGCCACACTGCCCAAAGTTTCATTTTTCCAGGACTTAGCAGCTTCAAAGAAGAATTTCCAGCCCGAATCTTCCTTGGTGAGGTGGGGTTCAGGTCCTGTTTACAAGGGAACGGCTGGAAAGAATGGGACCAGTCATTCAGCAGCAGCATGCAAATGGAGGGCACAACCTGCCCTCATGGGTAAATAACTCTTTCCACTTTCTCTGGTTTCTGCAGACATTCCCTTGAGTGAACCCTGCTAGTCCATGTAAAAGTCCATTTAGAGGCCGCAGGGCTGAATGGTCGGTTTCCATGTCGGAGTACATGTTTAATTACATTCATTGAACAGAGAACTAAACATCGCACCGAATTGATACGGGATATGGACTGATTGTATCATATACTTTCTGTGGATCCATACATTTTTTTATACGCCAAAACGGAAGAAATAGAGAGAGGCATATCGCGACAGAGAGGGAAGGCGGTGAACAGTGCATCGAAAGTGTTGTCTTGGGTGGGTGGGGGGTGGTGGGGGTGGCAAAGAAGGCTCATTCTCGGCCATAAACACTCAAAAGCTGACGCTGGACATGTAGGATTGGTGCGAGCTCGATTGATCTGTGCCTGGAGGTTATTCAAACTGCAGAATCTGCAATAGGTCCTATATAATGATCATCCTTTTCACCTCCCTTCTCAATCTTCTTCTCATTCTTGCCGAGCTCTTTGGCAGCCACGTGCTCGCCAGGACGTTCAGTTGCTCCGCCGCCATCCTCACCGACTGAGGCCGGGGGTATATCGACTGGGTAGACTTCCCGTGCTCCTAGAGTGGTCATCACAAATATGTCCCGGAAGTTTTCGGGCATCTTCTCATCGAGGACTGCTGTCTCGGCTCTCCGATACACGGTGTAGAGAAGCATCTGCACCACTCCCAGGACGAAGCCTATGATGTTGGGAATCTGTCCAAATCATAGACACAGACCAAAATAGCAACAACACTCAAAAAAGTTCCAATATTAAAAATCGAAATCATAGCCTTTCAATCTCAACTACAAATTCCCTTCTCTTGCGGATCAAATAATATCAGATTACTTACGTAGATGCATTTGTCGTGGCTGAGCAGACCGTAGCAAAACCACATTACCGCGCCCAACGTGAGAGTCAAGGACAGAGAGAAGGGCATGAATTCGACACTTTTGGTTCGAACAACTTGTCTCTGCCAAAGAAAAAAGGAAAGAATTCTAATTATGGTTGAACAACTCATTTTTCTTAATAATAAAGCTAGCCATGGGCTTATAGTACTGCTCACCACAATGCTCAGAGGAGCTGCAAATACGCACACTGACACAGCGACACAGATCCATCCGAAGACCACGGCTCGCATGTGGACGTTGCTTGCTGCATAGCGGGTGATGAGGATGACAAACGAGAACGCCCCCAAGTTCATGAAGATGAAGTACTTGAACGTCGACTTCTGTAAACAAACCAAACGCCGGCGATGTTAGAAATTGAATTGGATATCGACGGCCGGTAAGTTCCCGGGATTTAAAGTAGATTTAGCCTCTCGGTTATGGACTCACCCTTCCATCTCGGGGCGCATAGGTGAGGTAGAGGACGATGTAGACCATCTCTATGACGCATCCGAATGAGTTGATGGTGATGAGGAGGATGGCGTTCCCCTTGATCATCGCGTAGTACAACCAGAGCATTGAGCTGAACAATGCGACCAGATACGGAAGCGACTGGAACCCCTCGGTCGATTTCTTCCTCCATATTCGATAGAAAGTCGGGCTGCAGGTTTAAATCCACGAGATCACATTAAAAAAAACATCATCAACTCGATGTGCCTTAGCGAGAAATTAAATTACATTGAAACCAGACGAAAGCGTACTTCTTGCGGGACTTACATGGGGGCCAAGTAGACCAGAAGCGAGATGATATTACCTAAATTACAAGTGGAAAAGGGACAAAAAAGATAGAAACCCTGTTAGTGTAACTTCGGAAAAATACAAGAAAAATGACTAAATAGGCAAGTTCATAGGATAACCACCCGCGTATGTTCGTGGAACACATACACAGCAAGGTATACAAAGTAAATGCTCGATTAGTTTCAGACTTTATTATATGCATATAAAATCAGTAACAACAGTAGAAAAAACAAATGGTTAGCTCGGTTATCGTGACTGGGTCTTTGTCGATCGTCGATAAACAGCCTCACACCTACTCGTTAGCTAATATATGCATAGGTTTGAAGAACTCCGATGTCGAAATGCTCTTGGAACATTCTTCCTTATGCTTGACAATAATGTATGCGCATGATGTGCATGTCAAAAGAACAACCCAACAGCCATACCGTGAAAGGATGCACGTAAATGTCTGTGAGATAGATACCTAGGACACCGAAGGTAAATGCCAAGGGATGGTGGATCCTGGGGAAAGCCATATCGTCGTCGACTCCTCAGGACTCGATCGAAGAACCCGGTGATATCAAATGGAAAGAATCGGATAATGAAGAAAGAAGCAGAGATCGAAAAAGCACAGGGCCTCAGTGTTGAGATGCCCTTGCTCTCTCTCCCTCTTCCGTGTCTCCACCAGCTGTCTTCTCTCTTTGAGCTCTCGCTTGCAGTGGTGGTGGTGATGAGGAAACTAGAGGTTGAAGGGGGGGCTTATATACACACACATGTTCCATAACATAAGCAAGCATAGGTTTGTGAATATGGAAATTGAAGAAATTAAGGATTTGGACCAACAAACCGGCGGATACGTATCGAATTTGAATACCTTGAATGGAAGAAATCATTCTCAATTCATTAAGAGAACTCAAACATAACCTCTTTGCCATTCATTAAAATTCGGATTATATGATAATGCAGTCAAGAAAATAGAGAGGGGGGGGGGGGGGGGGGGTGTTTGTGTGCGTAGCGAACTCATCCTCGTTGCATGACAAGTGGAACATAAGTAGGTCGGCTCGCCCAAAACCATTCACTCCCTTTCTCGTGATCCCACGCGCCTCCCTCTCGTCGCCGGGATCCTGGTGCACCCGGTTGCTGCCTAGGCAAGTCTCAACGACACGTTCTCGAGTCACCTAAACCCACGGGTTCATGAGACGTCTACTTACCCTGGCCACAGCATCGATGTTTTGGCAACATAGACATTGATGTTTCGAGGACGCCCCTCTTCTCTCTGCGTCAGATAACACGTAATCCGGCAAGAAGTCGCCGGAGGAGGTGGTGTAGGGGGGGAACGCGCCGGGTGGGGGAGCGTTGGGGGGTGACGAATTTACGGCGCCACTCGCATATATATGCGCAAAGCTGTCTCCGGGTGGAGTGGCTTGGTTCATGTGACGTCCCCACATTCATGCCCTTCTCCCTTCTCATCTTTCCAGCCGTTCCGATTCTCTCCCGAACCAAACACGCCTTTGCTGACTCAACCCTAATTTCCTCTCCCTCTGTCCGTTAGTGTGCGAGAGAGCATTCGTATGCGAGGTTTAAACTTTAATGTTCTCATGCAAGAAATCTTTCGTCATCATATTTAATCAGAATCGATTTAAGTTAAAATATATGAGAGATACAATGAGTGAGATGATTCATACTGTACTTGAATTCTTATTCATTTACAGTGAATAAGTGAATAAGTAGTACTTGTATATAGAATGCAATTGGGATATAGGAGAGTGTGAAGGAGGTTTGCCTTTTGTGGATGAAGGGCATGTTTTTTTTTTAATGTAATTGTGCGGTTAGATGATGGAGGCAAGAGGACAAGGAAGGTGACCCACACAAACAACGATGGGATCTGTTTTTTTTGGGGAAGGGTTTGTTAATGTTCTTATTTCATATGTAGTCTTTTGTTGCTATTTGCATGCTCTTCTCTCTCCCTCCTCGCAAAATAAAAATAAAAAATCTTCTACATGGTTCACTGCTTCTGTCGTTGTGTCCTTTATATTTACATAAGGGCTGTTAATCATGCGATCCGTGGCTGGCTGGATCGAATCGCGGCCGGGCACATAACACACACACACACACACGTTGTTGATTTCATTACGTAAGCCGTATATGTACTTATAGAGCTTATCTTGCTCAATGGGCATCTGTGCATGGCTTGAACATGTCCAAAGATGCATATATGTAAGGTCACTGATTGCCACTCTGGCATGGTTATCATGGTGCAATTCACCGATGTGAATGGGGTTCGAAGATACATTTGCAAGATAAAAATATCTTGTGCGATCATATCATCCTCAATTTAAGATAAAGAAGTTATGGGATCGATTTTCTTTAGCATGACTTCATTTTTTTTTCCTTAAAGTCCACGAACCTCATCTATAGACTATAAGAAGATAAGTTCTATAAATAATGGAGGGCGCGGGCGCAATTATAATTTAGATGAACGATTGATAGCACTCTTTCGGGTCGTTGCCCACCATACAGCATAGAATTTCACCTCTCAAGCAATCGATCGATCCATCGAGAGAATGCATGATTTCATTTCATGGGATGTTTCAGTTTCGTGCAATACGTGTACGTTACTCGTATAATAATCGAAGAGCGAATTCTCAAAGGATCGTTTATTTCTGAGGAGGAGATTGATGGATGATCTGGAAAGTTTCACTCGATCACCATTAGCATAGCTGAGTCAATCGATGCCCTCCCTTCATTTTTGCTTTAGTGGTAATGATAAGTATGAAAAAGGACGCAATGAGATCTCCATAATGAAGATGGGCAAGTAGGGTCGACTGTGCTCATAAGAGACAACACAGATACGAACTCAATGGCAGTTTGTCAATCAATGGAGAGAACTGCCCGCTGAGGGGTGAGGTAAGGTACCTATGGAACTGTACGATGAGAATACAGCTGACAGAAGGTAGATCGATCCGGCTGGACCGCCTGCATCGTATCCATGCTTGGTGTCCGACAGATGAACTCTTCCTCCCATAATTCAGATCCCGACCGTGAAAGAACTCCTCACGGCCGGACATTGTAATGTGAGCAATGTTACTCATCTATCAGTCTCCTAATCAAAGCTACGCACACAACACGAAGGGCGAGAGAGAGAGAGAGAGAGAGAGAGAGAGAGAGAGAGACTGAGAGACTAGGTATACTGGTCGTGTTCTAGTGTCTATTGGCTTCCTCTCCCGGGCTTGAGCCGATGCGAGTATTCCTTGTCATATCGATGTTGTTCAAAGTTCGGTACCTAATATTTAGAAATTTAATTTAACATATCAGAGATGAATACTTGACTCTTAATTTAAAATCCAACATCTTATAAGTCAAATGAGAACTTTATTGGCTTAAACTAATCTATGTTTTGGTTAGACCGGTCTAATAAAAGATAAAACTCTTGGAATTACGAATAACTCGACCCTAAAAACTTACTTAGACAAAACAGTCGTCGAGCCTATTCGACCGAACCATTTATATATATATATATATATATCTCGTTTCATTTTGATTTTCGACTCATGGAGCATTACCAAAATCTAGTTCTATATCCCGTCTCCTTTAGGGAGCTCCTCTGACTAATCATCACCATAATAAAGATCTTGGGTTTCCACTCTGATATGTCGAGGAAGGGCTCACGAAATCCTCATACTTAGAAATAACTTATCGTAGTGCACTAATGAATGAAATGCTTCTTTTGGTAAGACTACGACTCTACGAGAGCTCTAATAAATTTACATAGTATTATAATTTGAATATAATTTATAACAAAAAGTATTAATATAATCATTATATTAAATAAAATATAATATAACATAATACATGTATTATAATATTTTTTTAATTTTAAATCGGCTAACTTTTTCACCGATTCAATTGAGTTCACCAATCAGACGGGGAACTGGGCGATTCAACAGGAATTGACCTCTTTGAAAGTGTAATCCGATTTTTTTATAGGAATCAGAGCGGATGAATGGTCAATTCCTAGTTGAACCCACCAAACCGGCCGACTCAATCCAATTTTTAAAACTATGCTAATAAGACTTTACAATATCTAATAACTAATTCCTTATCCGAATTTATTTAAATATAAGATCGATTTTATGGTGACTCGTATTATTTCTACTTAAATTAATTATAAATTCGTCTTAATCATTTACAATAACATGGCGATAATTATTTATTTTTTTGTTTTTTTGGTTACATCTTTGGGGGTCTGTCCCATAAATTAGGGGAAGCCTCGAGACCACCAGATCGCTCTCTTGGCCATGATGAGTTGTGAGAAAGCGAAAGTGGGGCTTCACACTGGAAGGAAAAAATATTCCCCTGATATATTGCGATTACGCGTGGGGAATTAACGTGAATGGAAAACAAGCCCACGCCCGCCCCAAAATTTAATTTCGCCCCACCTAACCCTGCCAAGGATGCCAAATGCTTTTATATGCACCATTTCGCGATAACTTATTGCGTGGCACGTAATACCCGCTTTATAAGCACGAAGGGGCGATCGAAAAGCTATGCCAGTCGACGGCAGGAATCGAGGAGTGGAAAAGTGGCTTCGAGACTGTGCTCCAGGAAGGTCCACACGGGGACTCTCTCCTAAATCAATTATCAGCCATCAAATTAAACCCCCATGATTTGGTTAGTGGGTCGGCTCCATTTAAATACAACCCCTATTCTGGAAACATCTTATCTGAATCGAGCATAAGGAAAATTTATAGGGTCGGACTAAAAATCTCTTATTTTTAAATTTAGGGGCTGGCATTCCTGCGCTAAATTTCCCGATTAGGCAGAGTTCCATGGTTTTCTCCGATCAGAGACTCTTTTCAAGAACTGACATCATCTGCACCCGATTATGTTTTCTCAACGAGGTCATGTGCGTGCATGATGATGCATATACATCGCCTCCTATAGCTCACCTGCTGGGACAAGCCCATACGAAGCGTCAATAAGGGATGACGTACAGAACCCCGATATCGATTATACCCCCTCATCCCCATTTTATGCCACTTCCATCCTTCTCCACCAACGTATACAGAGATCGAAATAGATTTAGATTTCATAGGGATGATTTAATGTAGTTTTAAAAAGTTATCTCCGAAGGGTTTATGCGAAACAAAAACAAAAAAAAAAAACCATATACATCTCGAACCACTTCTCTCTTCGTTCCCTCGGGTAAAAGGGCCTTATCTTTTCGCCTTTTTCCCCCCCGCAAAAATGTGCAACCCAACTGTGCCTTCTCAGTGATGCCATGCCAGTCGATAAAAGATCAGATCAGGTGCATAAGTTTGTAGTTTGTTCAACACAGATATGTATATGACGTGCATGTACAGGTCTTTTCTCTATTGGGATTTCTTACTCCCGTGAGCAATAAATAGTCAAAAGTATATATGCTCCATTGCATCAAGACCTTAAGCGACTACAGCTGTTATCTTATCAATATATTATCAGGCTATCGAAGATACACGGGCATCACTAGGATTATTAGTTAGTTTTGTTGTTCAACTACTATTGTCTGTGGTTCTATGGTGTAGTGGTTAGCACTCTGGACTTTGAATCCAGCGACCTGGGTTCGACTCCCGGTAGGACCTCTTGCTGTATTTGCATATTTTTTAACCCCCTTCATTTTTTGGACCTTTTCAGCCATCGAAAATAAAATGGTAATCTGATCGCTTATTGCCGCTCTCCAGACAAATGTTTCTGACAAATCTCTTCCAAATCTGCAGTGGCCGTAACCGTCGCACCATAATCCGAGTGTGGCGACCAGGAACTCTTCCCTTGCGGGTCTCAGATGAGTTGGCAGCAGCGGCCATCTCCGCCTTCGAGACACAAGACAAGACCCATGTTCGCCGGTCTCCAATGCCGCCCTCGTCATCCAGACCAATTCCACAATGGTAGTGTGTTTAGAGCACCCAGGACAAAATTATGTGTCCCTCCTGTATGTCTCACTGACAATGATGAGATGACCACACCAGCATGAGTGATGGATAGATACTACATTGTGGGGTTCCCCTGGCCCAGTCCAAGCTTCAGAAGGCCCAATTTCCATCCAGGCCCACTCGTATTACGGGTGGGCTATTCGGGCCTGGATGGACACCTGAATGGTCAACCTTGTGTTTCTCCGAGTCAAACCAGGCCATTCAGGTCAGCTGAACATGATGTGGAGATTGAATCCCCCATCCGGTTGAACCCATGCCCACAGCGACATCGGACGAGACTCGAATTCTTGCTGGGGTCAGCGGGCAACCGAACCCGGTCGCAACAATTGCCTTCCGCAACCGAGACAAGGCAGCCATTCCCAGGATGTTTCTTAACCGTAGTAGGATGTCTCTCTGAGCTGCACTGGCTTGCAGAGGATCCCAACCGCGGAGGGATCGACATTCCGATAAATGCGAGGTGAGGCCCGAGGAAAATAAATGTCACAAACAGCCACACTTTGCTAAACTTAGATAGGCAGGAGCGTTGGCTTGGTTCAGAAGGCACGTGCAGGCAGGGCCTCTCATCTTTGTCCCAGCTGTTGTTGACAGATGCAGAAACGGAAACGGAGGTTGCTTGCTCGAGCAACATCGTAAAATGTTTGGCGCATAATCTGAAAGGCGTAGGTGATGATGGAACCACTCATCCCACCGAAAGAAGAAACGCAGATTGAAAGAAGTTGCCTTCATGAGGCAGAAATTTTAGTTTTTTTTTTAAGAAAAAATTTAATTGAAAGGTCGTACAAGTGCTGACCGCGTGCTGGCTTTGCAGTAGTTGGCACACGTAGCTGCTGTCTTGTCCGGCTCGCTCACATGCAGTCGGACAAGTGAGACAACAGACAGCAAATTACACGGAAGTGGCATTCTTTTCTATAATTTCTGCTCCTCTTTTTTTCTTTCCAAAACTTTCCATTTGTGCTTGTACGTCCGTTGAGGAAGTTGCTTGAGTTTGTAAGCGAAACAGACCTCCTCGCAAAACTTTCTTCTTCCAGAACCATTTGGGTCGTAAGCACGGTCCGATCAAGACGATTGATTCCGTCTATCCTCATTGAGCAAGATTTCCGGTCCGAGCATCATTATTGCTTCTTCTAGCTTTCTGGGGGTTCCGATTTAGCCTTCAAAATGAAGTCGGGTACATGGCTGCTTGCAAAGTGTGATCGGATTTAGCCTTTTTATGCACGAGATGCCATGCCTTTTCGTGTGTTGCTTGGAAGGGTTGACAAATGGGATGATGGACGGATTGGATGCCTTCAAGATGAAGCAAACGCACCAGACCAGACCTCGGTCATATTATATGTCCCCCCTTGGAAAAAAAGAAAAAGAAAAAGGAAAAAGAAAAAGAAAAAGGATATATATTTTTTAAATAAAAAAAGGTCGATAAAATGAAAATCATCCTCCGAAGGGCAAAAGTTATTGCCACCATTCGACAATTTCACGGGGTCAACTTTTGATCCCTCCCATTTTGACCTCTCTCTCTCTCTCTCTCTCTCTCTCTCTCTCTCTCTCTCTCTCTCTCTCTCTCTCTCTCTCTCTGTTTGCCCTTAGAATTCCCCCATGCATGCCCACTTTCTAGAAGAATATTATTGTTCACATCTTATCATGCAAAACGGTCGAATCTCCAAGTGTAGCTTGCATGAATAACATTCTCTCTAAGTGTAGTATTTTAAAATTCGTAGCGCCATGCGATGTGATTCAATTCTTTATTTGATAATGCATAGTTTTAAAAACTAAACCGGACCGATCGGGAATCAAACACTTACCTAGTCCGATTTCTAAAATTAACTCAATTGCACTTAAAATGCAGTTAGCTCTGATTGAACAGATTAATTATTGGTCCGACCGACGAACCCAATTAAACTAGTAAATAAATCGACCGACTTAAAATTTTTTAAAATAAAAACATATTATAATTACTTATTTTATATGTGGTTTGACTCATTAAATCCCTTATCAGACTCACAAATTCATAACTTAACAAGTTGCTGGTCCAGGTCCAGAGTTGTCTTAAAAACTGTGGTAAGAGGAAAAGAAAAATCGAATCTCCACCTCTCTCTAACCATCAAGAAATTAGTCTGGGGACACATGCATCAAAGTAGTGTTTACATGGAGAGGTGAAAATGCACATCCAATTGGAATCAACAAATGCTTCTAAGCTGGGCAACCACATTAAAATAAAATAAAAAAGTAAAAAAGAGGTTTGCGTCCGATTCCTATATAGGCGGGAGAAAATTCCTCAAACAATTTCACCATAATCAAATATTCGAGAATTAATATGTTGGTAAACTAATAATATACAGTATGACGGATTTGGAGTTCGAAATTTGTGGTGATCGGTATCAGGAGATTAATGACGGATCACAAGTTATATAATATATCATCCAATAAATTAATTGATTATTAATGTAATTGACATCATCAATATTAAAATAAATGAATATCGGAAAAAATGAAGTTACGTGATGTTTTCTCTCGCTTCCCCCTAGCAAATGCCAAACCCTCATCAACAACACCCTCACGCAAACACCTTTGACTTGGCTTCTCCACGAGTGCCGGAAATTTTACTGTACAGTCACTTTATCGTTCAATAATCGATAAATTGATAGTTAAATAAGTTGAAACTTCTTCTTCTTCTGTATGTCTTTGTCAAATGTTAAGGGGATCCGTTTTGTTTTCCAAATTTATAATCTTATTCCATAATTACCCTTGCAATTTCTCATGCTAACCAAGGCATTTTGCCTGCTACCGTGATTATTGGCTTTTCAGCCAAACTTAGGAACACAACAGAAATGGGATTTTAGGGTCCCCGGATACTATTATCCTTTTTTTTTTAATGATGAGTTATAAAAGTTTGAATTAAAAGAGAAATAATAAGTAATCTAGGGGGGGCAAACTCGTCATTGCGACAGAGGCGCTTGGAAGACAAGAATTTCCAATCGGTGTCATATGTAGAGACAAAAAGGGGGATCGGGGAAATCTTGAAAATGGGAGGCATCGGTTGAATTGAGAACTGGCGTCCCTGTCATCCACCATGGAATCCGACGTAGGTGCCCGTCGTTTTGAAGCGAGTAGGCCCAGGCCCGATCGAAGATCATCCATCCCCCTCTCCCCCGCGCTGATTAGAGGGATTTTCAACTCCATCTTCTTCGCCCGTATTGCAGACAATGATCGGGCTTCCAAGTCGATCGGTGGCCGAAAGAATTCTACACATCCACTTGACGATCTTACTGGCGCTGCAAAACGTCCGGACGGTCTCACTCGGGGGAGACGGGAAAACCCCAAGAAAGGGACCCTTCCCTCCGCTTGGAGCTGGCAATGCGGCCGTGCCGGCTCATATGGCCCGAAAATGCTGCCGCGGAAACAACATTTTTGTGTTTCGGTCGCAACATAAATTATATAAATAATTGTTTTTTAAAAAATAAAATTTTATCTTGATGGATTGATATAAAATTTATATTAATTTAAATAAAATATTTAAATATAATTATATAAGTATTATTAATCACAAAATTTCTCATAATTTTATTTTATATTGTACAATTTATTTTCATAATTCAAGACCGATATATGACACAATCTCTCAGACAGCCCGAAAACAACTATTCACACACAATTTTTTCAAGTTATGCCAATTTTTATCACCTCTACCTCCCACTTTCTTCAATGAGAGAGTGTATGTTTAATAGAAAATATCAGCTCGAGTCTCACACCGTCTATCAAGAGAACAGATTTTTTCTTCTTACTTTTTGTAGTCGAGTGGACTAGTGGGGATAGAGCTGTCCTACACGGGCAAGGAACTCAACATACGATTGCACATTTATTTAGTGTCATATAACACTATTAAAATGTCAAATTCAAATCGAAATCGATTGTGTACTCCTCCACTGATTAGATGTTTTTGGGATCTCATCTTCAGCACTAAAAAAAAAAAAAAAGAGTTGGCTGTCACATCTTTAAATACAGTAGAAAGATTCTCGTGTTTCACATGAATCGTAAGATAATTCGGTCGTGCTATTATTGCCGGCTCGATCGCTAGCTGAAACTTAAAAAAGGGTGATGCTGTAGTTTGCCATACGTTAATATTAAACACTAGAGCTCATGAGAGTTGGTTGCAGGTGGAAGGAGAACTGCCGAAAACTAGCCCGGTCTAGCTACGGCACAAAAAATTGGACATGGATGGGCATTTTCAAGTGAGTCAAAACAGTCAACATACAAGCACGGTTAGAATTCTCTAGACCGGCTTGAATTGACCGGTCTAACTTGAAGTAGGCTGTGGGGGTGACTACTCTTAATTATATTTAAGACATGGCAACCCTTAATTAGGATCTTGGATTTGTCTTATTAATAAAGGATTTCATATAATTTTACCGTTAATGTGCCAGAGGCGGATTAACTGTGACCCAGTGTATGCCCCCACACAGTGACAGGAGTCAGTGAGCCGAGGTGAAAGGACCGGATAGCTCATCTGCCGTCACCATTTTTACAATTCGAAATGCCTAATTTGCCCCTAACTCCGTCCAGGAATTTCACCCTCATCGAAGTGTGGACCGCGGTAACCTACCCACCAATGATACCGGAGGCCCAGAGGGGGAGGGGGAAGCAGAAGAGGGATGTACGGAAGTCTGACTGGTCAAATGTGAACGACGCCGAGCCGTTTGTCCTCCCCGGAAGGAAGCTAGTATTTATGTTCGTTTGCTTCATACATTTTCAGTCCCTTAAAGACGAGAGGCGCCTTGGAAGTTGGAAGAGCAATCTCAGTTACCCCGCAGCACTCGTCATGGCTTTCTAGATCATGTGATAAAACGAGCTTTCAACCGATGTCGAAAGATGTCGGATCCCGGTTTCATACACATCGATGAACATTCTTTAACCATTACAAAAAGGCTAAAAGATTATGATTTTGCAAGGTTACGAGAGATGGGATAGAAGAATTTGAAGAGTTTCGGTTATGGGAACCAAATATGGGATGTCTAAGGCCCTGCCTCTCGTGGCCCCAGATCTTGAGGTGCTCCAATGACTTGGACTTTTACTTCAGATTTATTANGGGGGGGGGGGGGGGGGGATGGTATTGAGTCTCCTTCACGCCAGAAAAGATCCCCTCTGTGTGTTGTTGTTGTTGTTGTTGTTGCTGCTCTTCTTCTCCCTCAAATTGAGAGACGGACAAGGTTCCTTATAAAAGGAAGCCAACCTTTCGCCTCACCCCGCGAATCACCACTTTCCCTTCGCACCACTGCCCCCTCTTTTGTATTTACATTTATATATTTGCGTGTGTGCATCCCACTTATGTAGAACCTTTTGCTTCTTCTGATGAGCTGTTTGCTCTGATTGAGAGGACTCGAGAGAGGAGGTGTTCGAGGAAAACGAGGTTAGAGATCTTGGGGTGTGGGGTTGGGAAGTTGGTTTAGCTTGTTTAGTAGCCTCGAGGGACATGGAGAAACTCAACTTCGTGAAGAATGGGGTGCTCCGGTTGCCGCCTGGGTTCCGGTTCCACCCGACCGACGAGGAGCTCGTGGTCCAGTACCTAAGGCGCAAGGTCTACTCCTTTCCCGTCCCCGCCTCGATCATCCCCGAGGTTGATGTCTGCAAGTCTGATCCCTGGGACTTGCCAGGTGAGTTGAATGATGAATACGGTGATAATCGCACCTTCAGCTGTCGGCCCCGATGAACCGGTTGATTGCTCGATCAAAGCACTAGTTTAGAATAAGTTGCTATTTGCCCGCAGGGGATCTATACCAGGAGAGGTACTTCTTCAGCACGAGGGAGGCCAAGTTCCCGAACGGAAACCGGTCCAACCGGGCAACCGCTTCCGGGTACTGGAAGGCGACCGGGAGAGACCGGCAGGTCGTGGCTTCGTGGGGGAGCAACCCGAGCCGGAACCAGCCCGTGGGGATGAAGAAGACTCTGGTCTTTTACAGGGGAAAGGCCCCGCACGGGACCAAGACCGACTGGATCATGCACGAGTACCGGCTCCTCTCCCCCGATTCCAACGGCATGAACTTGAACCAGGTGGGTGAACTGGGCCTCCCCCGAATAATTCCTCCAAAAAAAGAAAAGAAAAGAAAAGAAAGAATTGGCATCTGGATGAAATCTCACGACGCGAACTTTTACGTATGTGCAGAGTCCGGAGAATTGGGTCATCTGCCGCATATTCTTAAAGAGGAGGAGCAGCAAGAACCATGAGGATAGCAACCTGAACAGCAGCATTGAAGTTGCTAGCGGAGTTGTCAGCAGGAGCACTTCCAACAGCAACAATGATAACAACAGTAATAGCCACAATCCGGTTTTCTACGACTTCATGGGCAGGAATGGCAACCGCAAGACCACCGATCTAAACCTCGCTCCCAGCTCGTTGTACTCGGGTTCCAGCTGTGTCACCGGGCTGTCCTCTAACGAATGCGAGGATCACGAAGAGAGCAGCAGCTGCAATAGCTTCCCCTACCTCAGAAGGAAACCTTAAGCCTAACTTCGCAGGCGATTGACTAATCTCAGCTCAGAGTCCGAAGAAAACTTTCTTGTACCAAAACTCAGACTTAGTTCCTCAGATCTTGATTAAATAACCCATCTGAGAAATCAAGGAGAAGCCTTCTTCCAGTGTTTGATTACTCGGAACCATTGGTCGACCCTCAATCAACATTGCCATGGGCATTGAGCTTATGTTGCTACGCGATTTAATCAAGGCCAGAAAACGGGGAAAATTTCGAACTTTAGTGATTTGTACTGATGGCCTTCGTTGGCTCTTAACTGCGTGAGCTCGAGTCCCTTCCTATCGACATGCAAGAGGTTTTCCCTCACGGAAAGGCAATTGTGTTTTAAAGGGCAAATTGCTGATTTGCCAGAAAGAATGAAGAGAAAGGTGAACCCAGCGAGACAGCAAATATATTATAATCTGACTCAGTCCACAAATTTAAGAAACCATAAGACATATTAAGTCATCCGAACCATAAATTTTCTCTGTTCTAAGAACTGAAACGTCGTCGGATGCTAAATCTTCTGGCATTTTCTCTCCACCGGTAGGGAATCTCAGGGGAATCTGTGGGGCGTAGGTAACCGTTGTTTGGAGGAAATCTTCACGCACACTCCAATCCAAATCGCATAAAGATCAGCAGCTGATTCTCTGCCCAGAGAGAAACGGACATTCCCGTCGCAATTTCCACGGCATCGGTTACGGGTGTCGCGGGCACCGGTACAGATGCCCAGAGAGACACTGACGCACGACTCCGGAGGGTTAGGTTCGAGCCTTTTGGTGGTTGACGGTACGGAAACGCTAATCATGATCGCAATGGGTGGGGGTGGGGAAGGACGAGATGATTGGCAGAGATTAGCGGAGGGGACGACTATCATCTTATGATTGTCAATCCCCTCCGGTTGCCAATGCCAACAACCATGCAAGATTTTTCGACCCCGGAGTGGGGACAAGAATTCAATTACTTCTGACGCTCAAATGAACAGGGATCCTGCGCGTAAAGTTTAGATTTTTATGGAGATATGTTCTCCAAATCTTCGCTTCTTAATCAAGCAAACCTCGAGAGTCAGACAGCCGGCGGGCGTCGGACGTGCAAGAGGGGAATATTAAGACCAAAAGGAAGCAAAATGTTCATGCTCACTCATGTTATCATACTAAAACTCTTCTCCTATCACTATGGCTAACTGATTGTAATATGCCTTTGGTCAATGATTAGACTTCTCCTAATTTAGTGATATGATTGGACAAGTTAATTCGATTTTGAGTTTTATGAATAAAAGATGTGAAATATGATGGTAGTTTTGCCCACTCAAGAGTCTCATCATTATCGAGGCAGGGACCGATATAAAAAAATGATGGGAGAAACAAACATTAGCCGACCGGAGTTCCTTGTGGTAGTGGCTTGTTCAAATTCTTCACGTCACCCTTTATTTTCTATTCAGAAAGAATTAATAATAGCAGTAAATGGAGAATGGAATGGATTATGTTTTCTCCCTTGTCCTTGGCAAGGTGAGATGGGAATAGGACTGGAGCTTATGAGTCGAGGTTCATCAATCTACATGGCGGTCATGGTGAAGTTGGACAATTCAGAGCTGATGGCTTTCGTCGCCTTGCGGACACGGGAACTGGAGGCGCTGACCCATTCCAACCCAATAGACCAAAAAAAACGTTAATTGTCAGGAGAACCAATCAGGGGTTGCTTTGCAATGCTGCAACAAAGACGTCTCAATTGATTTATGTCCATATCAAGACATGTCTCGCCGTCACCAAGCCGGGATCTACCCTAACCAAGCCTATGACTGAGGACCCTTCGGAGAGGTTGAGGAGGCAACCTCCACTGCATAAACCAACCTGCCAACACGGAATTGAAAACCATGTCAAGCTCTCGGCAATTATATGTCCTAACTTTTGCTGTGAGAAAAGAAAACCAGGCACCCACAGGTGGCGACATCAATCCCAAGAAGCAGCAGACTATGGCACCATGTATGGCTGCAACTGTAGTGCATGTTGATAAGCATCAACCAACTCGTGCTTCCACTTGTTTGTTTAGGATAATATTGCAGAGGTAATGAAAGCTTACTTTCGGTTGGCCGAGATGCTGTGGAACATAATCTTGTTCACTAAATGCCGTCTCCCCGAGTGCGAGTGCGAGTGCGACCCGTAAAATGTCTTGAAGACATTCTTACGTATAAGAAAGGGGGAAAACTGTGCTGTACAGTCCAACCCCCAACCCTCAAGATGAAGAAAGAAAAATCAACTCCTGGGTTCTAGAGGGACATGCATAGGGGTCTTTCTCAACGTTCCCTTCGCTGGGTCCGCCCCCATATTCTGACTTTGTCTTTGATAAGTTCCACATTCTGACTTATCTTGATGAGTGCCGAATGAGCCCACGTTATGAGACAAATTTCAATTACATTTGTCCCACCACTTGACGTGCAATGGAAGGTATATGATATGAAATTCACTAAATTTCATCTACGACTAGTATCTTGACAATGACATACATGACCAGTCCTGCATATAGCTTGAAGAAGGCACGTAATAGAATCCTGTCTCAAACAACAGCCGTGCAATCAAATTTTGTAGAGCTAATAATATCCGCAAGATAACCTCCGTTACCACAAAGCGTGGGATTATATTTTAGGAATACAGATTGCAACTCAAGGGCATCTCAGCTTAAACCAATAAATACAAAACATAACTCAGTTACTACCATATGATCTAAAATGAATTCGCCAAGAATCAAATGAAAGCATGCTCGAGAGAAGTTCGCCCCTCAAACTGGATGACACTCCATATCACGTATCCATGTTTCTATACATATATCAGCTAATGGTACAAATAGAGGTTTCTAATGATAGGCATATTAAGTAAAGAATTGACAATTGATCTTATCCTTCATAGGAAAGATGATATCACGAGCAATAAAAATTTCACACTGATAGTGATGCATATCATGAAAGTTACTTGCCAATGGATTAATATCCACAAATTGCAAAACAACCACAGTACAATCATCCAAATGAGAGACATAAAAGTTGTGTAATCTAATTTCCTTGGTCACGCTGTCCAGAGAACAAAAATTACCCAGAAATACTGAGCTAAATCCCAGCTTAGGTTCCACCTTAGTGGACAAAACCGTTCTCTAATTAATACAACCAGCTGCAGAATGAGAGCTCCTTTGAATTAAGATGTTCTTACTTGTTTCATTGCTAACCTAGCTATTCTTGCTTTCTGTTACACCAGCACCGTCTGCATCCACATCTGGTGTTTTTGAAGGAGGAGGTTCTGAGCAAGCCCTCAAGACAGCCTCATTCTGCAACAAGATGACATATTTTAGCCATTGAGGACCTTGAAACTTTTGCATGTATGCAATATTTGCCCCAAACATGAAGGGGTATTCAAAGACCATTTGATCTGCTACTGTCTTAGCACAGAATAATAAAGGAAGGCACAAACTAAGCACCATCCAAATGGATTGGTGGATGGAAAACAATGGACAGGATTGCCTTTTTGTTGAAGCGCAACATTAATTGATAACTGAGAACAAGATCACAATCTCCGTGAATTGGCTTTAGAAGTAGGTTTTCACTCATGACAAGTCATCAGTTCTGTCATAAGCAGAACGTTGGGATACGGTATCAGCCAAAGCTTTCAACAGGAGGTTCAGAGGAACGTGGTTGTTCTTTGGAACAAAATCTAAGCCTGTGGAAGTACACATGTCCCCATCTTAGTTTAAGCAAGCCAAAATACTGGTTTGAGCTCATTGAAATCTCGATTAACTATTGCAATAGTCGGCTGATAATTTCTTATTAGTGCCTGTTAGATTCCACTAATAGGAGCACTTTACCAACTAACTTAATTCCGAGAGACAATACTTACAGGCTATGTATGCTGAAAAGTTACAATGCTGGAACAGTCAATCAGTTTCTGTAAGCGATGTCGAATTAAATGACAAGGCGGCAAACATGTCTGCTTTGCACAAACAATCTCTCCATAGTAACTAGTAAGCATCCTAAACTACAGAAAGTGTAAAGATATAAGAAGCAACGACGCATCCAAAGACTCGTATCCTTAGCTGTCATGTACTCACTACACAAGAGAAACTAACGGTACTAAGCCAAAATACGCCGCAGAAAATGACCCACCTCAAAATCGCGGAATTTCCACCCCCCCC
>CXYZ01012252.1:1227101-1246097 GCA_900006705.1 Sonneratia caseolaris
TTAAATATATGATGATACTTTAACTATTTTTTAAAATATTATTTTATATTGAAATCAATTAATTAAATCAATAGAATTTAGTAACTACTCTTACCAAATCACTTTTAAAAAAAAAATTATACTGTATAGCGAGCAATTTGCCTCATTCCGATTTTTTAAGGTCCTGTCAGCCTTTCGATTCGATTTTTCCGTTCTTGCGGTGCATCCCCAGGCAGAAATGGCTTAGTTGATGAGAGAGAGGAGAAGCTGCTCGAGCTGCAGCAGAAAACAGAGAGCCGATAACGAGGGAACGCCTCGGGAGAAGTGGGGGAGCCGCCGGTCTCCGTCCACCTGCAGACGTGCCATGCGATTCCTTGAGAGCAAAGGGAGCCACTTGCCTTCCTGTCTACATACGATGATGGGTACGCTCTTTACAACTTCAGTTGAATATACTAACGTTGTACATCTAACTAATGTTTTTTTTCAAGGAGATCATCTGTCTGTCTGTCTGTCTGTTTCGTTATACACATATAGCACAAAACCCTCCTGGATAGGTAAAATGGTTGAGTCAGTCGACCGACAAGGATGGAAGCTATACCCGTCCACGTATATGCAGTGGGTACATAGCTCCAGATGGGATGGATAATCCAACACATGCTCAGTGTCTCCCGTGAACCCATCAACGAGAGAGTTAGCCCATCAAATTGAATATGGGATATGTTATTCCTAAAATTCAGACGGTGTCCCAACTTTCATTCTCGAATGTACATGTATGTATGTGTGTGTGTGTGTCGGAGAAATTTGAGTCCACGTGGAAACGGTATGCGAATGCGGCGGCCACGTCGATTTCGGCTGCCTTCTTTCTCCCGACTAGCCATGGTGGTGGGTCGCTTTTTTCACTAACGTAAACGGAAAGCCCCAACCTTTTTTTGCCGTGCCACGTGATCGCGTAACAGGACAGCCCAGCGGCCCCCTCGATTGACATCTGTCGTCCCAATCTGAACACGTGGAAGATGCCGTGGTAAGATGCCAGTGAGATTTCACATTGTCGAAAGGGCCATATAGAATCGGTGCCATGAAGGCTGGCTTGGCAACACATGTCGTTGCATAGGTTTTGGGTGGCTACAGCTCGAGCCCGGGTGTCCGACTCTGGTTCCTTCGGATCTAAGTACATTGATTGTCCTTGTTTATCCGTGCGTGCTGGCGGCATCTAGCCATATATTGGGAAGCCATTCGAGCGAGAAAAATGGATTACCCATACCATATTAGTCCAAAGAAAGAATCAAAATAAGTCTAAACTCTTATAAATTAATTTTAAGAGATAAAATTTCATATTGGGTTTTTTTTTGGCTAAGTGCATTAGGATAATCTGAGAATATAAGATTGGTTACTGCCAGTTGATTTAAAATTTTTTGTTAGATACACCTAAGACCAAGATATTAGAGGCTTCGGGTAAATTCTATTTAATGTTAAACAAATTTACCTGCAAACTCATATCGTGTCAGACTTGAGTATGATAATTACTGTTTACCATCAAAACTTGAGTATCGAACTTGGGAGGTTTTACATGCTGAATGTCCAGCATTAGCAAGTTTGTGCTCCTCACTTCCAGCAAAAGGTTAACCTCGAGCCACAGAGAAAATGCCCATTTCCTCGTCAATTGTCGGTAGGCTCGGCTCAAGTTTGAAATGGGATATCCAATCTACATAAAAAGAAAAACACTTAACTTGTATACAATTGTTAGAAACACTTATCTTTGTGTGCTTGACAAGCTCATGTCATGACCTATTTTGAGGACCACTACTGAGATATGGGATTCAAAGTTAATAATATAATCATTGAATTAAAAATAAGTTGAATAAATCCACATTTTAGTTTCACATTTTAAAAAGAAATAGGAGAATTGGTATAATAAATTGATTAACACATTTTCTTTTTAAATAAAATCTCAGTTTAAGTTTTATGATATAGAGAATATTGAAAAAATTCAACATCTTACTCACACCGAAAAAAAAAAGAAAGAATAGTGGGAGCACATTCTTTTTTATTTTCCCATTCTCTTTTTGAGAACTCCCCTATATAAACCCCACATCAAGACGAGAAAGGGCAAATACTGGGTTTCCACGATCTTCCCCTTCATTTGCGAGGGAGAGTTGAAGAGTTTGTGAGCAATGCAATGGGAGAATTTGGACGCACATCAGTGTGGCACCATCATAACTATGATAAGATGCAATACAAAGGGGATGACGGTGCCACGCTGCGTGCGTCTGAAATACTTCCTGCTCGATCTCCTCCTCCCATTATCTGCTTCAATCCTTTCCATTTTCTAGCTAACAATGGCAGTTGGATTCCTCTAGTTTCCGCTCTGAAACCAGGATTTACTCATGCTCGCTCTGTGTGCGCGCGTGTGCAACGTAGCGATGGAAAGTTAACCTTGTTTTGTGGTGTTATTTTCCTCCTCCAGTTTATGGTTATTTATCGAATATGCAGCTCATTGCGTATCTATTTTCACCGTGTGTTGCAAAGATCGGTGTCGGTGAGTAGCCCTTTCAGATGTGTCAAACTCTGTGCCGCAATTAATTTTGATTGTTCTCGTATCGGTCTGTCATCTGCAGCAGCGGTGGGGCGATTTCCTTCTCACAATCTACACGGGGCAAAACCATCGAGACCGATCTCCCCGTGTCTGGATCAGGCCGATTGATATATGAACTGGAATTCGATCGTACTTACTATTTATGGAATTATCGCACTAAGTTAGGATTTCTTCTCGTTATTTTAGGAGGATATGATTTTTCTTTTATATCGGCTAGGAAATCAATCATGAATCGAAGACGAAGCATGAAGCATTCGATCCTAATTGGCTGCTCGAGCCTGGTAAGAGTCCACGCCAGCTATTGGGGCGAGGGTCCGCCGGGGGGCCATACCGGAAGAATCCTGAGCCCCAAGCTGTCGGATCGTCCTGCCAAAACGGGGTTAATAGGTAACCCGTTCCGATGAGTCATAGCTTTACCTTTTCTTTTTCCTTTTTTTTTTGTTTTGGGTATTGTGTCTGTTAAATTCGTTGTGAGTTCATAAGGGATCGGGTCGGGTCCGTTTCCACTTAAAATCTCAAGCTGATAGGTGGTGATACCCAACCTTCTTATAAACTCACAACGTTTTCTTCATTTAATTGATGTGAGATCGTATATCTCAACACCCGCCCTCAAGTGGTAACGTGGTCCACTTTACCACGTGCCATTAAACACTCGCCCTCAACTCCGGTCTTGGACGAGGGGGACAACTGGCCACGAGTCGGGCAATTTCTTCCGTATTCGGGCTTATATCAACTAATCACAAGCCAAGCTTCTGGACTCGGGTCGAGCGAGGTGCGAGCCCACTGGCTCTGATACCATGTTAAATTCGTTGTGAGCCCATAAGGGATCAGACCCATTTCCACTTAAAAATTTAAGCTGATAGGTGGCGGTACCCAACCTTCTTATAAGCCCACAACGTTTTCTTCATTTAATCGATGTGGAATCGTATATCTCAATAATTTCTACCTCTTTTTCTTGTAATTTCTCGACGGAACTTGGAGGGGGCAAATCAAAATTGTCGCTTTGGTGCGTGAATTACTTCAAAGAAATCGCCTAGGGCTAGGGTTCCCATTGGTTTCTTCCTATGTAACTCTTTACACTTCTTATGATTCTTGTGGAAAAAAAAATTCCATGTTGAATTCCAGTAAGGTGGCGCTCACTTACCACGTCTGATCGAAGATTCTCCTCAACAGTCCATAACGAACTTAGGGTATGTTTTTTTCTTGCATGATTGAGCGTTGGGATGAATCAATCATGAGATAGGCTCTCGCTGTATTCATGCATGCATGTTTATCAACGACGAATTCCATAGTAAAATGTGAGAGCACCCAGTAACTTGTTCTAATCTTATATGAATTAGATCAGGAGCTTCTAAGAGATTGTGTTAATATTCAACTCGAAAGTTGAGTGTTTTTGTCCTATGCATTGTCTCATCGCTATAAATGTGACAATTTCAACCATTTTCTTTGATTTTGCTGCAGTCTCGCCCCACGCGGCGGCGGGTTAAGCTTATCGGCGCTCGAAAGCTAGTGTACGTACAGACGAGGTGGCTCCTCTGTTCTTCCTGCACGAGGCAGGGCTGCAAACTCCCTGCTATTGACGCCTCCAAGTCAAGCCACCAACAACCTTCGTGAGTGTTCCTTTCGCCATCACCATTCAGATTTGCCCGGAATGACTATTTCTCTCACGGAGCCTTGAAGCATAGTCCCGCAGGTTGTGATTGGAGTTGAAGTTCGTTCCAACTGTTCATGTTCATCTTCTCCTTTACCCAAGCAATCTGAGGCGCATGCGTGCGTATAACTGTTCAAATATCTTCCAGCGCTACGCAGCAGGACATCGTCTTTAATGGGTGCCTCAAGAAGAAGGAGAACAGGGTTCCGGTTTGATCGAATTGAATGTATGTTTCTAGTCGGCTGTAACCGCCGAGTGCGAAAGAAATACTGCCAGAGAAGACTTTCCTTTCTAGTGAACTTAGTAGTGTACATTGCTACCATACGTATAGATACATAAAAAGGTCCACATCGAAAAACCGCGCGAGTCTCAACCTGGAATGATCGAAATCAAAGCCTAGTTAGTAAAAGCGGAATTCGGAGATGAGGATATCTCCGTCTCTTCCTTCATTTCGAATTTTTCCTAGTGTCATCTTATATTTGATAGATCGTGGAGGACTACCCGATCCCCGGATGAACTCAGTTGCAGCTTCCTCCACTTTCATACCTCACGAATCCCATCAGCTCTGGTCCTTCCAGTCTCGGGTTGTTTGCATAGCTGCACCAGTGAACCACCCCGGTGAGCCTAATCTTGGGTTTCAATAGTTTCGAAATATCGTGTTCATTGCAATATGGATTTACCTCTGCTCGGAGAATTTGGAGAAGGAGCCGGAGGTGGGTATGGTACCGCACAAGTCGTTGCTGGACACATCCCTGAAATCAAATTCCAACCGATTGGAATCAAAAGAAAGAAATGTGTAAAATGGAAGGCTGTGAGACTTGGGAAGAAGGCTCACAGGATCTTGAGGTTTCCAAGTTGGGTGAGCTGTCTGGGGATTCTGCCGGTCAGCCTGTTGCTGTTCAGTCGCCTGCAAAAACCCGCGGCAGCGTGAGCTTAGCCCCACTCAGTGCCATGATTACACACTCTTCCCCTTCTCTGGCACAGCACCACTAGCAGAGGAAGGAATCAGAATCAGATTCCTCCCTCTCTTTTCTCTATCTTCCGTTGATTGAACTCATCATCAGGCAACAGAGAGGAGAAAAATGATGGCTTACAGGAGCTTGAGGTTGGTGAGGCTGGAGAGGGAGGAAGGGATGTTGCCGGTGAGGTTGTTGTGGTAGAGGTCTAAGGTCACAAGGCTCTTCAGCCCTCCGAGCTCCTTCGGTATCGGTCCTTGCAGGCTGTTCATATACAGCTCCCTGCCACATCAGCCCGGTCTCACTTAATTAGCTCTGCTCGGGGTAAACTAAAACACAATCATAGTTCTTACTGTTGCATCACTCGAATACTTCGAGGTGACAATTATCTCCTCTATTCATCACAGTTTGTTATCTATAACATGATAAGATTTTTACTATTGAAATCCTTCGGTTCTATGTTCCGCATGTTCATCCATGGCAGAGAAGTGTTTCACAGTGGATATTAGGGAGGCTGTATGTCTTATTAATAATCTCGTATAGAGAATCAGGTCGCCTTAACTGTAGCAGATCCTAGCTGATGCTCTCTATCTAGGCACTTATCAGCAGGTGTTAGCTAACACCGAGGGAGAAAGAACTCACAGATATTGAAGGCGCTCGAGCTTTCCAAGCTCGGGCACGAGCCTCCCTGACAGCTTCGCATTTCCAAGGTCCCTGCGTCAATCCATCCACTGAGTATTAGCCATTCTTATCTTGTCCCACAAAACCAAGATTTATCCTCCGGCAACGCATGGTGACTTTCAGAGGGAGAAAGAGGACTCACAGACGGGTGACCCGGCTATCAGAATCGCAAGTAACATGGAACCAAGTACATGGATCGACAAGTGTCGGGTCCCAGCTCTTGAGCACGCCGTCCGGATCCAGCACCGCCCTCCTCAGCGCATACAAGGCATCACCTGCTCATGTCCAACGCCAAGATCCAAGTCATTGCTGTCGGTTTGGAAACGAAATAATCGAACCGGGAAGCCGAAGCAAAGGCATGTATATGTATGTATATCCCTTACCCTCCAAGTTTGCACTCGTGGAACGTAGGGTGGCCAACGAGAGGACGATGACTGCAGCAAAGCGAACGGAAGCTCGGATCGCCATTGGAGGATCCATTAAGGAAGAGTGTGCTTCGGCGCAGAGGGAGATGATGAGAAGGTGAGGCAAGCCAGGAAGGAAGCAAATGTGTAAAAAAGCTTTGGTGGGAGAATATGATTTATAGAGCCCATAAAAGGGACAGTGCTCTCTCAGTGGCATGGCCACAATTAATTTTTAATCCCAAACCCCCTCCCTCCACCTCTATCCTCACCAATTCCCTTTTTAATTAGATGTGTGTCGACGTACGAGCACAATTGATCCTTTAACATGATCTTTGTCTTTCTTTCTTAAGTTTAAACTCTTGTCTGAGGCAAATGGGTCAAGTATGCTTTTAATTTGAAATTAGGAGTTAATATACTCTCGCATGGGTATTTAATATGTGTATATATATAAATATGTATATGTATATGTATAATGCAAGCTTAAAGGCACCCATTAGGGCAGTAGTTTAGATTATGGAATAATTCGACTTGGGAAACCTGTGGTGGTCGGAGGACGAGAGAGACATATCCTCCATCATCCTCATCTACTTCATAAAAAATTCATAAAGATACCAATTTCGATCGATGGAAACAGTTCAAATATCTCCTCATTTCAAGGAATAAGTATCTCGAGATTGAAACTTGTAAATGATGAAAGTCGATTTACGCATGTTTTGACGAATTTTACCTCTTTTATGCACCAATCCTATTTGTTTGGATCAAAGGAAGGCGCAATTTTTTTTTAAAAAAGAATTGGTAAATAATATACAGGTATGTATATGTATAGATATATGGAGAATTGGTGGGTACTTTCTTGTTTCCATTGAGTTTTGTTCGATTCCCCGCCAGATTTTCTTTTGTCCTTTATATATACGAGCTTAGATTCTCTGTCCATTGTGTGGCTGCCTCGATTTTAAATTTGCGTATGTGTTCAGATCAAAGCTAGCCCTCGGGCAGTCAACGAAGTCTCCAGACGGTAAACGGCCGAAACTTATGACAACATAACCCCCGACATGAACGTACACGAGAGCCGCTCGATCAATAGGCCGCTGCCTATTGGGTCGAGCCGGATTCCATCCGCTCTTATCGGCATCAGTATTGGATTGAACATCTGAAAGCGATGGGGTCTCTCTCTCTCCCAACTCTTGTTCCGTGGCCATTATTACTTACTTTAGCTCTCCCTCCGAAGCTCTCGGTCCATACAGTCGTATCATAACTACGAGTTTTATCCCTCTGTAAGTGGTATAGACACCAGTAAAGCCGAGTCGATAGAGGACGCATGACCTGACTCCCCCATGGTCGGACATGACTGACTTCATTTGACCGGCTCGCCTCTTGCCGGTCGGCCACTCTGCCCCCCACTATTGTCCAAAAGCCTTAGCACAACGACGTGCTGACTTAGACGTATGTGAGTCGACCAGGTTCACCTCTTGAGATCCACGTATGGGCTCTTCTCATTTCCATGTTCATTCTTCCCCCCCATCCTCCTCCTTTTGTACCCTCCTCAATCCTTGTCCCAACTTAGACATGAGAGTCGATCACGATCACCGCCACCACCAGAGCTTGACTTTCTTGCAGGTTCGGCCAAGAGGTCGAAAATCAGACTCATCTGGACCTCGGAGTGTCTTTAGCCATCATATGGAGTCCCAGCTAACCAGCTGCCAGTTGACCCAAAAGAATGCTAGAAGGCTGATGGATCCACCCATTTAATCTATCAATAAATATAAACCGTAAATGTAACATAACCTAAAGATCAATTTTTTCTTTGAATGGTAAGCTGTTATGGGTCACCTAGAGCTCTCCAAGTACACCACCACATGCGGTTAGTGGATCGTGGGGTAGGAGGAGAGACCCAAGTGGGGGTTGATGAGTGATGATCCCACTTCCTTAAAAGAAGTGATTTGACTAAGTCAAGCGCCCTAATGATTCGCCTTTCTCCCCCCTACTCCTGAATTCGAATTGAATGGGGCACGTCAAAATTGTTGAAGACAGGCCAAAAAGGGGGGAAAAAAAAGGAGTGTGTGGCAATTTCAATTGTAAAAAAGAAAAGGTCTTCATCATCTTCACTTCACAATCCATCTGTTCCTCGGAGAGAAAAGCTCTCCATACTCGCCACACGAATTCCTATCCTACCTGCGCCTTGGCCGGTCCCATTAACTTTTTCCATAAAGCAGAGAAAAATGTCGGGGAGCATATCGATCGGGCGGTTGGTTTTGACCCCCCACCGTGATTACAGTCAAAGTCCAAAAGTACCATGTCAAGTCATAAAATAAAATCCAATTGATCAGGGGCCGAACGATCAAGAACAGCAAACATTCATCACAGTAGAGCTTTCACATATAACAGAATGGCAAGTTAAGAGAAGTTCTAATCAATATTGGATCTGTCGACCAGTCTTCTTTTTTTTCTTCGAATTTCATATCAATTAAAAAAAACTAGCGGATATTCTTATATCGAGTTCAATTCTAACTAATAAATAACACTATTGGCTATCCCAACAATAGCATGCATTCAAACAGTTGCCATGTATCGTCCAAAACATGAAGAAACGGATCAAAACAAAAGCTGAAAAGATAAAATGATCGATCATCTCCCACTACTAAAGTGTTCTTGACAGGGGGAGGATTGGATTGGTGAAGTATGGAGGCTTAACAACGCAGATGGGGTGAGGGGTCAGATCTCTAAAAAGCCTCTTTTCTTCGAACTTTACACGTATCAGTAGACTACTGACCAGATTGTTCGCAATAAAGGGAACAAACATTATTCATATGTCTTCTGTTCATTAAAATATAAAAGAGAGAGAGAGAGGAACAACGTACTTTACTTGCTGTTCTTCACTAACCCCCTCCCCCTGTATTCAAAATTGAAATATACTTTCTTAAGTCAAAAAGGAAGATTCAATTTTGCATTATGGTCAGTCAACTGACTCTTTCGATTGGGTTTACATTAGTAAAAATATGCCATGTCATGTGCATAATCAGCACTTAACCAAGATTTTCTATAGAGTCAAGTTTTGTGATATTATGTGAAAATTTATGTGTCATATGCTCTTTAATGAACTACCAAATAAGGTAAGAAATTTTAAATTTTAATATAAGTTTTTAGACAATTTACTCTCTTTATATTTAATTTTCACAAAATTTTTGGTGTTCAATTTGATCACCACTTGGTTTTTTTTGTTCTCTTTAATGTGCTAAGTTATTCATTGTAGAAGGAAACAAAAAAAATCTCAATCTCTAGCCCTCGTTTGGCTCATCATTAGTGGTCAAAGTCTATGCACACACTACACGCCCTCTCAATTCAATTTCAATTCATTTTTCACACTTCAACTTCTGAGTGGGATCGCATACGGATAAGTTCTGATCTCATTCGGCATTTCGAACTTACTGTTCGAACCACTTATGGAGGAGGGACTTTACATGATCGGCAGCAATAGCCCGCACAGGCTTTACCGGCACGGTACCACTCCACGTGGCTTGCTGCAGTTCATCTCCAGGAAATTGATCATGGCGAAGTAGGTGTCATCGTTCACTGTTGTTTCTGCTACAGGAGACGAGGCGGTAGGGAGCCGTTTTCCAGGGGGCAGAAAATCGTAGTGCCAACACACAAAGTCCAGCAGATGAACGGCGGAAATCACAGAAATGACGATGCCGATGTCCCGATCG
The DNA here is from genome assembly GCA_900006705.1 of Sonneratia caseolaris. NCBI lineage: Eukaryota > Viridiplantae > Streptophyta > Magnoliopsida > Myrtales > Lythraceae > Sonneratia > Sonneratia caseolaris. The sequence goes on from CXYZ01012252.1 coordinate 1,237,070, forward strand.
ATACAGTTGGAAGGTAAAAGCATCCCAGAGATCTCCTGTTTACAGCCTAACCTACGCCCAATCGGCGGCAGGGCTGTGCGGGCTGATGCGCCCCTTTTGCTGGGCCATGGTCCATTGTCTATGGGTCTCCCCGAAACCTCGGCCCAGTTATCATCGTTCCAAAAAGTGAAGCCAGAAACTTGGCACCAAAAGAAAAAACTTGAAAGTATGATGCTAAATGCACCGACAAAAATAAAGTGGATAGAACATAGGCCGAATGATATGAAATTTCTTAATCTGGATCGATTAGAGCATTAATTGCTTACCCTACGGATCGGGTTCGCATAGGACTAGGGATCGAAAATGTCAAAGCTATTTGAATCGAAGGTGCAGCGTGTAATCATTACACTAGGGAAGAAGATATTGCGTTTGTTACTTTATACGGTGAAGCCATCATCATTCACACTCGCCTTCATCCTCGGGGGGAGAATTCAGAGAGATCACATGAAGAACTGGAAATCAGGTGGTCTCACGCGTCATCGGCCATTTCCACTCTACCACGAATCATTTTTTCCCCCATTATGGTAAAATCACCAACCGTGTAACGTGTCTCACATTACATCTTTCGAGTCTCGTATGTGAATTGATACGGTCCTGAACCCTTAGGGCAAACCTGTGTGGTTGAAGGGCGGAGCAGTTCCGGTCTCCTCGAGGCGTCTGTAGTCCTGTTTGGTTGTTCATATTGCGGGTGAACCTACAAGACAAGTCTAACCTGGGTGGAGACATCCGAAATGGCCCTCCGATGGCTAAGTTAGTGAACCGAATAGAGAGGATCTTATGGGAAGTGAGCTGTGAAGTTTCTTTCAATGCCCAGAGAACTTACCTCCTCCTCGGTGTCGCAAATATTTATAATGGCCGCTCGGGAGGTGAACGCATTTTATAATTACCTTTCTCATGGGATAACCCGTCTTTCCATCTCTTTGTTTGACTTGTAAGGTCTCAAATATATATGAATTTTGGGAATGGTTTTCGGTCAAATATATATGAAATATGGGTACGCGGGAATTTCAATTAGGGTTTACAAGATGTGTCAACTCTGACGGCCAACAACTACTGTTATTCTTAGTGGGAATCGACATGCCAGCTACCGTTCATTCATCTGTTCAGTTAAAAGACTCAGGCAAAAAACAGTGATTTGGCAATCTATACGAATGCGCGAGGACAATACTTTCCAAACAGGGGGCAGAGGAAAGCGAGGCAGTAGGCCATAAGGAATATTACTGTGCAGCCCACACTCACACAGTAGAGACGGAGAAAGGACACGGAGGCATACCGACAGACTCCCTCCCTCCCTCTCTCTTTCTTTGTCTCTCTCTCTCTACACCACTGTCAGAACTGCTGGGTTGAGAGTTTCAGAAGGAGATTCCAATCCAGCACCCCATGACAGCGAATAAGAACCCCTTCCCATTCCTCTCGTGAACGTCCTTTTCCCCCACCCGTCTCGTCTGTTCTCGCATTCCGTTCCGTTTCGAGGCGACGAAGAGCACCCGACAAATCGTTGTTCAGCGTTCGAATTTGTGGAACTGCTTGAGCTGGAAGGAGATCCATGCATTTCGAAGTTGCCATACGTACTGGTCGATGGATTCCATGCAGCCTATGAAGACCAATAGGGGCTCATGGCGTCGCAAGGCCCGAATGCAAACGGTCAAGCTCATTTGTGATCGGAAAGCATGTTGTTTAATGGGAAAAATAGGGAGTGCAAGAACCCACTAGACCATGTGAAAATCTCGAGGGATCGTCACGTCTTCAGAGCATCAACGAGGAGCAACAGTTGTAGAAAATTCCGGCATTCTTCTCGTTGACTCTGCGCCTCTCTCCCACCGGCTCTAGCAATAATAATTTCTTTTTTATTTTATATATAGAAATTATCGATTTATTTTCCCATTTTTATCTCTCGTTAAAAAAAAGGAAATTAAAAGAGAACAGAGAATGAATGAATTTCATTGTCAAAAATTACCTCCGAACCCTCTTAGTCGCCACCATGTTTTCATCCAGGCAACAAGGCAAATCGCAGAACCAAGTTAAGCCAGACCACAGCTGGACTGACACGTATGATGGGGGTCCCACAAATTACCAGGGGTTCGCGTGGACCCTGTCCACTCTAGAAATGGATCTAACCCAAGACCGGACCTCTGCGAGCCCTGGTCCCACCCCCAGCTGCTGCGCGTGAGAGACATTAGATCCCCGTCTCTTTACCAGCTAGCGCGCACGCGCGCACACACATACACACGCTCTCTCTCTCTCTCTCTCTCTCTCTCAGTAAGCTATTTTTGTTTCCGTCTGTTTTTTCCTTTCCCTAATCTCAGCCCTCGCTGCTCTTCTCCCTCCCTCCCTCTCTTTCCGCCCCTCTTCTCCAATATAATGACAACTCCAAACATGGCGACGATCACCGCGTCGCTGGAAAGGTCCCTGCAGAACTGCTCCTTGAACCAACGCGGCGGAGGTGGGACAGGCGCCGCCGGATTTGGCCGATCATCGAGTTCAGATGACGTCTCTGAGAGCCACCTTAGCAACCCCGATGCCACTCTAGAGCTCAACTCCCATATTTTGCTCCCTTACCATTGGGAGCAATGCCTCGATTTAAAGGTGTGCTCGCTGATCCCTTTCTTATAAATAGTGTACCGATTCAAAGCTTATTCCTTTTCCTTATAAATTATAAAAAAAAGGGCAAAAAATGGGTATATCGCGGTGTCGCCCTTCCTCTTTACAGGGTTCAATAAATGCGAAAGCCATTAGTCAGATCTTTTGCAGTCAGTGTTCTGTTCCGTGTTCATTGAGACGGTTGATTGATTTGGTTGGTTCCTTCGCTCCTTAATGCTCTCTGCATGCGATGCATGTGAAAGGCATGCGTCAGATCGTTTCGTTTGCAGTCTGTGATCTGTTCTATGTTTGTCGAAACAGCCGAACGATTTGGTTGGTTCCTTCGCTCTTTAATGCTCTCTGCATGTGATGCATTTACTGCTGCCTCTTCTTCCGTGTCTGTCTTTCTCCGGCAGTGAAACATTACTAGGGTTTGTGTTCCTAGCCCTAGACAGGAAATACAGCAGAAAGACTGCGATACTCTTTTTCGGCTTTGACCCATCTGATGATTCCCCCTCATCAGTACGACGTTGAAATTGGGAGAAAAAGTTGAGTCTTTTTTCATCTCTGATCAATCTTCTTCACCAGATGCTACAAATATGTTCGTAAGACTGCATATTACAGAAGAGAATAGAAGACTTTCTTGGGTTTGATTCGATGATCCGCATTTTCTGCTGGCACTGTGTTACCCGTGAAGAACACCGGCATCTCATTCTCGGCTTGCATTCTGGGCAATTACTTGACATAGAGTCGAGGGCAATATTGTTCAATCAAGACACAGGAACTTTAGAATATCAACTTCTTACTATGGACTAGTAGGATTTATGGAGAAAAGTGCGAACATTACTATCTCGTAAGTATAAACTTAACGGGACATAGTTCAATCTTCTGCGTTCAGACTGGAGACATTTACTACATAAACTGGAGGACCGGAATGAAGGTGGAGGAGGACCCAAGAGTATCAGCCAACTACTCCAGGCCTTGCTACTGCTCCAATGAGGATGAAGATGATAGCTCTGACTACGACTCTGAGGAGTCCTCCACCGAGTCATCTCCAGCTTCTCACTCTTCTACAGCCGCTCGAGTGCCACCTCATGTGGCCACGAGCAAAGGGCACGTCCTTGTGGTGGGCGGCTGCAAGACATGCCTCATGTACCACATGGTGCCCAAGCAGGTCAAGGAATGCCCCAAATGTGGCAGCCAGCTCCTCCACTTTGACGGGTCCAAGAACGGCTCCCTTTGAAGCGCCGGATGATCTGAATGGCCAGCTGAATTCAACTCGGCTTGATTCAAAGCCCCCACATTGATTCTTCTTCAGAATCCTCTTATGATTTGATTCTCCATTTCCTCGTTGTTTTTATGACGATCTTTGTCTCGGCCCCCAGGTAGCTAACGCACCTGGAAGAAGTCACGGTGTGGATTGATGAGAAAATTGGGAGACAGATACATTAAATACCATGTGAAGATCTTCTTCTTTTCACGACTGTTCTTGATCTTTCGATTTCTTCTTGCCTTGACATTGATATATTTCTTCACTCTTCTCTCCACTTCTCATCAAAATTTTCAGTCCGGCGGATTGAGAGGTCAATGGTGATGAGCATCAGTTGCGACATGCTGTTCTTAGTTTTCGCATCCATTTTCTTGATTTTCCCAATAATCAATGCTCTTGCTCGTTAATGGCAAGTTGGAGCTAGCTCTCGTTGTTTGCTTAAATTGAATTACTCATCGGGAAAGGGGCTCGGGATCGAGAGATCCTAGTTCGATTCTATTGTCTTCTTCCCTCTACATTTCTGGTCTGATTTTTATTCAGGGCTTTGGATAACATAGTCATCACATTAGGAAAGTCTTTTCTCATACCCAAAAAAGTGCTTAGCAGATGTAATTGTTTATCAAAAGGCTATTGCTCCGTACACGCAATTCATAAGTTATGTGATTGTGGAGGGATAATCAGATTTACTGGAACATGGACGACATTATCCATTTTGTTTCTTTTGGAAGCTGACAGTTAAGTTATGTGATTATGGGTATTGATTAACATGGCATATATAGATGTATATATACAACATATTCGATCCAATTTCAAGTCGAACTATTACGCATCAGACAGTTTCTTGTTTTTATTGGATAAACCTGACTCAAATATGAGCGTGAAAAAAGAAGAAGAAGGGGAGGGAGAGAGAGAGAGAGAGAGATACAGGAGAGAAAAACAAAGCAAGTTGGAAGAGGGGAATCTGGGTTTGCAGCTGGTGAGGCAGAAAGGAAAAGATAGAGATGGATGTCTATGCTTACTGATTGATTATACACAGTTTCAGCTTCACGGCATAGCATCTGATCACTGAGCAATATTATAATTCCATAATATTCCTCTCCCTCTTGTACGGGCCTCCTTTGATTTGGTATATAATGTCTCTCTTCTGTGCATCGTGGTGGATCCTGCTGTTGCCGAGCTGTGCCTGACTGAGGCTGCACTATACATCAGCATAATGTGCCTGGGGACTTCGCCTAACCAGTCTAGCTCAGCGAGTGACAAGCCCATGTCCGTTATGTTCGAGTCCGAAATCTATCTCTCGCTCTCCACTGGTTACGACCGTTTCACTTGCCTGCTTGCAGATCGATCAATCATTTTCTTTTCGAGAACAGACAATTAAGCCCCTCTTTTCTTCCGCGGAAAGTTCAACATCAGAACTGTTCGTTTGTAAGCAGCAGCAGCAGCAGCAGTGCAGTGAAGGGTGAAAAGAGAGCTGAGGGAAGGGAATCTCTGTCTCTCTCTGTCTGTTCCTCTATCTCCATCTCCTTGTCCCTTTCCCCACATTTTGCATCTCCCTCATCCAACTGCAGGCTGAGAATGCCTCATAGTCTCGTACTCCTTCCAAATCAGTACTCTTATCTATTTACAGTACAAATCAGTGGTTAGTGCCCAACACTGGTACATTCCTTCGGTTTAGGCCCAACGTTAGATGACAAAGATTCTTTTGAACCTGGGCTGGGCTCTTGACTATTTTGGGCTTTAACGGAGTGACCTCACGCGAGCACTCGCCCTGAGAAATGTCGTAATAGATGCTGTACGATACAGCAGGAACAGTGAACGAGCCCACCTCCTGCAGCAGCAGGGTCATTTAATATACCAAACCAAACACATTCAAGGTCTCCCCCCTCGGTCTGCATCGATCGGATGAATGGTATCTTCAGCACCTAGAATTAATCGGAAGCTCCACGACCACAGAAGCTACCAACACCGTCAGAACAAAAAATAAATTAGCTCTGCTCTTTTCTTCTGTTCTGTGATTGAATGGTCGTTGGCGTGAAAGTGTGTCGGTAGTTATCGGTTATAAGTACATATGCAGCCTCAGTAAAGCCCCGAAAAGTAGTAAGTTTGAAGGAGCTGTCCTCTTCCCGAGCCTTTTCCAACGTATATATATCCACCGGAGACTCAACGACTCGATTTCCATAGCCATATTTTCTGATCAATGAGGTACCCTCCGCCACCAGGTAAGCCCTTTGCAATGGGGACTGGCCGATCTCCTCGAGTTTTCCATTTTACTGCTCCGATGCTAACTAACATCAAATACTATCTATCCTCTTGGTGGCGTGTCTCCGACATGACGGATCTTTCATAGAATCAGATTACCCACCACCTGGGTATGATCCTCCGCCACCCGCCGAGTACTACGAAGAAGGATATGCTCCGGAACCGCCGCCTGAACAGCAGCAGGATGAAGATAGTTGCTGTGGCTGCTGTGGCTTCCTAAGGGCATGGTGTGTATAACCTATTGATACAGAAGATCCTTTACTCAAACTGATTACACTGACAGCTACTTACGTATGTTTCATCGATGTAATTCTGCAGCTTCGCCGCCATCTGTTGCTGCTGTGCAATCGAGGCGTGCTGCGGTTAGGAAACACTAAGATGCCGTGTTCTTGCGGTAACGATCTGTCCTCTGTCACGGTTCGTGGTAATTAAAGCTGTCGAATCTCGGAACGACTCCTGTATCCACCCATCTGGAGGGATGGGGAATCTCTTTCTGTGTGTGTATGGAAATGTTGTTTAATCTTTTAGCATTTCTGATTAAACAAACCCTCGTGTATTCATGCAAGATTAAACAAATAAGCCAGACGAGTAAACCGCACCAGTTTACGTATCTTGAAGCCGTGATATTTTCATGTGGAATACTTAATATGTTGAAATCTAACAGTCAAAATAATCTATAAAATTAAGAGTGAAATCCGTTTTAGTCTGATATTATAAACCGGAAAGCCAACACGACGGCCCCTTCATCCTTGCGGGTCTTCCAGCCGGCGAGACCAGCCAGCACCTTCAAACAGTCTGGAGTTTGGCAAACTATCCACCTCAGGTCTTCCTTTCGACGAGCGTAGGTCACAATTTAATACAGTAGTGAAACGGGATCGGGAAATTGCAGTCATTCCACGACGAAGTCTCTTGACGACTGCCACCCGCTAGGCGCCGTTTCGACATCCGTCATCAAACGTTAATCTCGATCGTTTTCCTTCCTCGCTCTGTTCAGGATGAACAATTGACCACGACGCGGATTCTCTTATGCAGTCTGGCCCCGCTCACCGACCACGAACGAGTTCCATAATGGGACCAGACACAAGCTGGCAAGCCGACGCATTGAGCTGAAACTGATGCTATGCTGATTTTTCACTGCATTTACAAGAAGTTGGGCCTTCATTGTTCAGTTATATATATCTGATCCCAAAGACAGAGGGATCTCGGGCTGTCACAAGATGGGCCGGTTCGGGTAAAGCCTTCCATTACCTCTCGGCTTCCCCCCGCCCACAGCAAACACTAGTTTTAAGCCCGCGAAAAAGAACTCAAAAAGAAAGAAGCCTTTGAGAGCTCCCAGTTACGATCCAAGAAAGGTGTAAGAGAAATCTAGGAATAGTCGAAGAAGAAGAAGAAGAAGAAGAAGAAGACGCTGCGTAGCTTGAAATTAATTGATGGTCGAGACTTACAAAATGAACATCAGTTAAGCATGATTGGTGGGCTGCTGTCCCGCTGTCCTGCGGTGCTCTCCAGTTTCTTGATACGTTAGGTTAGGTGTTAAGTCGCCGACTCGGCGGGACAACCGTGAGCCGAACATCACGTTCTCAAAAGGGGCAAATGATCGATCCAATTCCAGAGACGCATCTCTCTCCACCGAATTCCTGCCGAATCTTTGCGTGGTTCCTGGCTTTCGGCGGCCCTGCTCCTATGATCGGACTCGTGCCATGTATTGATCAAGATTTGACACCGTTGCAAAGAAACAGCCCACAGATTTTCATCCCCTTTTTTCAATTGTAATTTAAAAAAAAAAAAATTTAAGAGCGCGTGTTTCACAAGAACTGCTGCTTCTCCACGATATCTCCCAACTTTTTCTCTACACGATTCTTTCTCCATGGATTTCTCCCGATTTGGCACGATTCTACTGGTTCCTTCCCACCACCCCAGAAGAATTCGCAGTCAGTGGGTGGGTAGGGTGGCGTGGGATGGGGATTGGATTGGTTTACTTAACACGACAAGCCCTCGCGTCGTTTCACCCCAGACAAAGGGGCCCACCTCATCGGTTCTCCCTTCGCACGGCCCCCGATCAATTTAATAGGCAGGGCTGTTATTATGCTTTTTTTTTTATAAATATATAATTTTTTATTCAGTTTACATGAAATTATATATTTAAATATTTATTGTTGACAATTATCACATATCATCCATTTTACTATGTGGTAATATGTTGTTAAACAACTACCTTTAATAATTATTTATGAGTCAAGTGTTATCTTTTTAATCTCAGGCGAGGAGGATAACTTACCACGAATCGGACAATTTTCTTCCATACTGAGACTTAATATCAACTAACCACGAGCCGGGTTTCGAAACTCTAGTCGGGCTAAGTGCGAACACATTAGTTCTAATTATGGTTTTTAAAATCGAATCGGACTAGGAATCGGTGTAGACATAAATTCATGAGTCAGATTAAAGGTGCAGTGGATTGAACCGCATATTTAATAAATAATATTACATATAAATTTATATAATATTATTATTTGAATATAACTTTTAAAAATCATTAGTATAATCCATAGTTTTAAAAACCGGACCGGGCCGGCCGGTTCGACCGGTTCAACCGGGAACCGGCCACTCATCCGGTCCGGTTCCTTCAAAAAAACCCAATTGCACGTTAAAAGGGAAAAAATCCGATTGAACCAGCCGGTTCCCGGTCCGACCGGTGAACCCAATTGAACTCATGAGAAAACTGGCCGACTTAAAATTAAAAAAAAAAACAAAAACATATTGAATGTACCTATTTTATTATACTAAACTTATATTTACATTTTATATTAAACTTTTGTTTAATATAATGGTTATATTAATGATTTTTGTTATAAATTATATTCAAATTATGATATTATG
>CXYZ01012252.1:1250083-1291005 GCA_900006705.1 Sonneratia caseolaris
ATATTAATGATTTTGATTATAAATCATAATTAAATTATAATATTATATCAATTTATCGGAATATTATATTATTAATATTATTTATTAAACATACGGTTCAATCCATTGAACCCCGGTCCGACCCAGGAACCCATACCTTGACCGGTTCCCGGCCTGATCCGATTTTAAAAACTATGATATATATTCTTTAACACTTTTTCTCCGCTCGTTCAGGACAGTATCGAGACAAGAGTTACAAGTAATTTCTTCTCTTTTCCGCAAATTTAAGTTTATAATATTTTTATAATCTAACTTATATTTAAGTATTCATTGATCTGATTTGAATTAGATCAGTCTATCTGCATAATAAAACCTTTTTAATATAATTTTTTTATTTTATAAAATTTAAATTCGAAATTTATTTAAAAATAATAATAAAATTATATCCGTTAATCTGTATATGTATTTAAATTAAGAAAACTTACGATAATATATATTAATTTGGCGGGAAAATCCCCAACATCTTTTTTAGTTTTTCAACGACTAGAAGAGTCAAAAGAGTGGCCCAAGGCGTAGGCCCTTCAGAGTAGACTCAGCTCCGTAACTCGGTTGGACTTGACCCCTGCCTCTTTTATTGCGGACACCTCGTGGAATTCGTGCTCTCTCTCTCTCTAGACCGACTCCGCCCTCTCTCCTTCTCTCTCTTCAGACCGTAACTACATCACATGGACCTCGTGCCTTTTCTGTTCCCATTATAACTTCCTTCCTCCGCCTCCGATCTCTCAACCTGCATTCAAAGCTTGATCCCTTCGCGTCGTGATTCTCTCTGACTCTGCATCGCTCTCTCTCCAATCCACAAGGCACGAAGAGTTCCCGTTTCCGATCTGACGCACTCGCACGAGACGAGAAAGATGTCCAGAGCTACCATCGAGCTCGATTTCTTCGGCCTCGAGAAGGAGAAGTCCTCCTCTACCTCCGCCGCTGCCACCGCCGCCCCGTCCAAGTCCGTGGATCGCCGGAGGAGCTTCCGAGGTAGCTAGGTTCTCCCTGTCCTGTCACCTTCCCATTTATTGTGCTGCAGCTGTTACTTGTTTTTATGTCTCACGTTTCATTGATGTTATGGGGGGATTTGGGTGAACCACAGGCATCCAGAGCACGATCTCGAGGATCAATCCTGAGCTGCTCAAATCGGTGATTGCGTCGACATCTCTCTCCGCACCGCCCACTCCTAAAGTGGAGGGCAATGCCTTGCCTCCTTTGCCCGTCTACATTCCCGTTCTGAGGTACTTTGATTGGCCGAAATCTGATCCTGCTCAGCAAACTCATCGCTCCTCTCCCTTCCTTGTTTTCACCCCACCGATTCTGATCTTTTCTTTCTGCTTCGTTGTCTTATGCTCGTGCAGACCTACTAATGCTGCGGAGGTTGACGGAAAAGACACGGCTCCCTTGACAATTTTCTACAACGGAGCCGTTTCTGTTTTTGATGTCTCTGCCGATAAGGTACTGCCTTCAATTCCTCCTCGAGTAGAATTCACAACATCTGTACTCGTTCGTCATCTGATACTCGGAACTGGCTCTTTCAGGCGGAGGACATACTGAAGTTCGCTGTCGAAGCAAGCTCGAAGATCACCGATCCGGAGAACAAAAATGCCACCAGTCCTTCGAGCGATCAGCAGCAGCTCCTTGGCACTCTTGCTGGAGGTTAGTGCAGATCGATTTCCGGATACATACCTAAACGGTTTAACCATGCTTAACTCGTGCGAGATTATTTTTCTCACACTGAACTAGTGATTACTGCGGCGTTATGCAGATATGCCACTTTTTAGGAGGAAGTCACTGGAGAGGTTTCTGGAGAAGCGCAAGGAGAGGTAATACGCCAAATTTTCCTGCTAAATTTTCTATATCAGAGTTCTAATGCTTGAATGAGTAGTATGCTATGGCCCCATTAGATTATGGTAGCGTTCAACCTTGTACAATTACTGCATTTTTTTCTCTTAGGATTTTGGTTGATCTGTGCATTTTCTTCGTATACTAGGCAATTGAAATAGCTCAATAACATATGCCTTTTATATTTGATGATTTTTCAATCTTCAATTCTCTCATACCAAAAAAAGAGAAAATTTCATTAAGTATCCTAAATTAATTACGGATAGAGCGATTGGGCTTCATGTCTTACATAGAATTCGCTTTCTAAGCCAAGATAGGTTGAATATGGGCATCGATGCCTCTTTCGCTTGAGCAATCCCTTTGGGTTTGAGTAAAAAAAACTTGTAATTGAAGGATTCTTACCCTTATGTTAGGCCAGGCTAAATTGACTTAGAATTAATCGGGTTGATTGCACTATCAAAGAAAGATCAGGCCACATGGCCTGCATCCTTGAGTCATGCAAGGCATTATTGCGTAAGATTGAATTTTGTAAATGTTGTAGATAGGTAACTACGGTAGTACGGCTTGAAAACATCAATTAGAAAGAAATTTTATTGGAAGAACTCTTTCCCACGGCAACACCATCCCCCGACCCCCACCTGCCCCAGAATATGGACCAGTAGGGCTCACGAGCTCTGTCATTGCATTAATGGCAAAATCTCCGTACAGCCATTCATGGAGTTGTAAATTGAAGCCGTGGTCCGGCGTGTAACAGTCGATGGGGTTGATGAATCGAACCCAGCAATTAAAATTATATGCAAAAAAAGAACTTTGTAGTACACCGAAAGTGGTGCGTTTACTGGTTCATCTAACACCAAAATTTTTCCTTCAAAGGCGTGTTGTTTGGTGGAATACATTTAGTCATTTGTCGCTTTTTGGGTGGTGGAGATAGCCCTCTTGATGTCTCAAAATCACGTGTCAGGCCGCATTTCTAACGCGGGGTTTGCATCCCTTTCTTTGACACTTAACTGCAGATTGACTTCCCTGACGCCATACGCATTCGACAGCTGCGGTGGACGCGCTTCCGGGAAGAAGACGGGAGCTGGGGACAAATTCGACTTCTAGAAGTTCGTAGGAACACTCTGGGAAGATGTTATAATCTCTGACCCTTTTTCTCCTACTCGACCATGTATACAAAATACGGGGGGAGTAGAATCACATGTTGTGGACATAGACATAATAGACAGGGACCATGCACTTCACGCGCGCCCACGCTACGCGTGTAAGCGATTGTGGTGAGTCGGGTTGGCGCGCAGCCGGGCCTTCCTTGTCGTCTTCTTGAAAGTTGCGTGGCCATTATTCTTTCGTTCTGAAATATGATTGACCAGTACACCTCTTGTTTCTGCCGTCACAGTTTGATTTTGTTTCGTATCACTTTGAATTGTTAATTCTCCCACGTTTCTTTCATGTGCCGCGTCCTCCCTCGGGGCGCCGGCGCCTTCCTTGGGCTGGCATTATGGTGATCTGGTCAAAGCTATATTTTCCACCCACTTGCTTATCCCACAAAAGTAAAGGGATAAGGATTTAGATTATGATTATATAAAATTTAATAATAATAATAATTAAATTTATAATCATTTAATTATTAAATAAATAATAATATTACTTATTAAATTTCTTCTCTCACCAAAAAAAATAACTCAAGTCAGATTTAGCCGTAAAAACTATATTTCTCACATTTTTCTCGGTTGCAACCTTAAGCCAAACTGCGAAAGAGGGAGCTCGATCATTGTCGGGAATATATACGAGTTAGTAAGAGCGGTGTTTATTTTGGATTTTCTTTTATTATCTGCGTTGCGTGTGGGTTCTAATTAAAGCAAGGGCCCCGAATTCGGGATCGATAGCAGATTGGGCCTGAATTGCCGTTTTGATTTTGATGGGAGGAGACGAAAGAAGGGCTCCAATTCTGAAAATCTATGTATGGGCAATCGAATATGAATCTGTACTGCGTGGCATATGATTTAACATCGATAACGTCGACATGACAACACCTGTTCCATGAAATGCCCGAGAGAGAGAGAGAGAGAGAGAGAGAGAGATATGAGAGTCTATGGGAGATCGACAAAGCAAGCCATTTAGTTGTTCGCTCAATCACACAGCGATGGACACGAGCTCGATTGAATTCGAAGATGAAAGTTCGGAAATTCGTTTAAGATTGCCGACAAAATTAGAGACGCCCGATTGGTCTTTGGTACGGTGGGCCTGTAGATCTAGGAAAGCTCGTAAACTTACATGGCTGGGCTTTTAGGTTCGTTCTGCCATCTTGATTGGGCTCTAAAGTTGATTGTGGAGATCTCCATCGAGTCCAGTCCCATGTTATGGTAGGACGAGCCCCACTTCGCAGCTTAGATGATCCATCCATCGAGGAGAAGGAATGAACGCTGTGGTTGTTCCCATCCCTTTTCACTGCCAGTCCGGCTTCCACTGTTCAATGTAGATTTAATCTCGCGGTGGCAAAGTAAGATCCTTGTGTTAAACACTCCTCGGCGTGTATCAATGAGGTAGGCGCAGCGCCATTTTAATTAGCACCGCCGCATTGACTCTCGCTGCAAATTTGTATATGGCAGATCTCCTCAAGTCTGCTCTTTACTGTAAGTAAGTACACATGCCGAATAGCGAGCTTAATCTTGAGAGTGAATAATTGCTTTGGATCGTCTTATAATTTTGAAAATTTTAGAGGACAGTTCAGTTCCCAACTTTCCTGCAGTTGGATGTGCACCAAAGGTACAACGTTACTACAGTCACAGTGATATGGGTTGACAGTGCCGCCATTGGATCATAATATCTTCGACCATGGACCCTGATTAAGTGAATCCTCTCTCAGCACTGTTATTGCCTTGTCTGAGGCAGATAAATAGCGTATAAATATCTGCAAACGTATCGATGAAGCGATTGGGATGGTGGTATTCGTTCCGTCTCGTACTCTCCCTCGGCTGCTGTCACCGCAGCACAGAATCTGACCGTGATCAACGGACTGCATGATGCATCGGTGGAATACGTTAGCTCCAAGAGAGAAAGCAACAGGCTATCTGAGACCACAAACAGAGATCTTGTAAAGAATCAGGATTATGTTTCTGACATCTACATGAGGAATTGACTGGCTAACTGCCCTGTTTTTCTACGTTGCTCTCGATGTCGCCTGGGCCGCTTCCCTGATCATGTCACTTCAGGATTTGGCCTTATCGCTTCAGGATATGGCTCAACAAGATCGGCCGGGTTATCAGCTCGTTCACTCGAGCAAATTTGGTTTCCACTTTCTGTTACGTCGGAACCTCGCATATTGGACTCGGACGTTCTCCCTCGTTTTGTCGGTTGTTGTTATCGCGCTTCACCATCTCCACACACCACCTCATGTTCTCGATCCCGAACACAGTGGCTCGCAGGTCGGGCTTCTGAGGAGACCACGAGCCGCGTCCGGACGCGCATGTTGAAGCAGTCTCGGATCGGCTCACTCTAGCGAGATCGCTGAAGTTTTCAACCATCGAGATTCGCAAAACCACTCGGGTGGGCGGAGGGGACCGATGGGAGGTGAATGGCTGGATGGAGGAGTGAGGGATGTTCCAATGGCTTTTACATGAAACTCAGAAGGGCTTACGAGCAGAGCAACATCATCGACCCCATGGCACCCCAATATCGTGCCCATGACAATGCACCCCGATGTATCTTCCGTGATATACTTGGTGGGTTCTATTTGCCCTTCTTTTTTTTTTNGGGTAGATTGGATTTTAAAATAAATTAATAAAATCTAATTTGAGGCAGCAGTCAACGTTGCACAATGGACAGACACGTGGACAGGCCAGATCAAACGTAGTCGTGACTCAACCATGACAAACTCATCTCCCTCCCTCTCTTAAAAAAATTTGATAGGAGAAAAATCTATTAGTATGTAATTGAGTTTGGATTGAACTATTTAAATTTAAAATAGATACAAAATCGTTGAAAATCGATCCGTGGTTCACTTTTAACAACACTATATCAAGATTTAAAATAAATCTCTTTTTTTTAAAAAAAAAAATCAAGCAATTGTCCAAGTGACAGAAACTTGAAATGATTTATATCGAGACGACCATTTCTCAAATTGCACACCTGCCATATATAAAAAGACCTTTAAGGGCTTCTTCTTGTTTTTTTTTTTTGCCTTCCCTTTCTTGCGTGATAATATCAAGAAGACAATAATGTCCTCCAATATAATAATGAAAAGGGCAAAAGGGGAAAGGGAAAAAAGAAGAGGAGGATAAAAGATCCAAGCTCTCATTCCCTTTGTCCATGACAATGATTTTCCATTGAAAGGAAACAAAAAAGAAATGGAGAAAAAAAAGGTGTGGGACCCCCTTACCATTATGAAAATTGCATTAAGGGGCCAAAAAAAAAACAAAGTTTGTCGAATAAATTTCTAAGCCATCAAAAATCCCCATCGAGACCTTCCGTTTGGTTCAAAATTTCAGCTCCGAATCTTGTGGAAGGCACAATTAATTCATAACGGGGGGAGGTTCACTCAGTATTAAATTAATTTTTGGAATTAATTGGATTTAAAGATTTTTTTTGGATCACATATGAAATTCGTAAGATTGAAGAGCTGATAGGGATAAATAGGAATGGAGAATTTAATAATAAAAATTAAATTTATAATTTTTTTATTACTAAATTGGAGTAATATTATTCCACAAACTTTACTCTCCCGAATTTAAAGATAATAGGTTACGCAGTGTTCGACTGAACCTTATCTCTACGACAACAAAAAAAAACAATCAAAGAATGTGGAAAAATGGAAGGAAAACTAATAAAAATGTGGAGAGAGAGAGAGAGAGAGAGAGAGAGAGAGAGTACGTGTAAGTTGACGGGACCAAGGCAAAGTGGAGCCCACAGGGAGAGCACCCCCATGAAGTCCGGCCCTGCACGCGCAGTCAGGTTATCGGGGCCCACAAGACAAACAGCCTCCCACCACGCACGTCCATGCAAAAGAAAGTAAAGTAAATAAAATAAATATATATTTAAAATAAAAAAAGGAAAAAAAGAAGTGGGAAAACAAACGTATAGCTCGGCGAGCCCAAGCCCACGACCGCGACGGCCGTCATCCGATTCCAACCTCCATCATCGCCTCGCCCCTCCACTTCCATATACACACACATCACTTCGATCAAAGGTCACCCGTAAATGAGATTATTACGTTGGATTCCGGCTCCTCTTCTCAGAACTAGACGTGGGCTAATCCCGGCGATCTCGGTTGCAATCCAGTATTCATGACAGCCTCCTCACGTTTCTCTGATACTGTTCGATAAAAACGAGGAGTCCGGTATGTCTGTGGATGGAGCTAGCACATTGGGGTGTGCAATAAGTTAGGGGCCTAATATAAAACGAGCCTAAAAATGATGATGCATGCACATATGATAATGTGATTGATTAGGGTTTTGAGTGAGGGTTAGACCTACGAGGAGACTGCCAAAGAAAAAGGCATAATTGTTCCAAATCATGGCTAAATAATGGAAAAAAAAAGTTGCATGAGGATGAAATCAAGGCTTAAATTAAATTGTACCCTAGCTATATATACATATATATATATATAGTCACACACAACCACACAATCAACTTTTCCCCCCTACACACACACATATATATATAATTCATTTTCGAGAATTTCACCCATTTATAAGGGGAATAGAAAGGAAAATGAGAGTAGAGGAGCCAAAAAATCTCACCACAATATCACTATACTTAACCCTGGCATATATTCATTTTTGGCTTCTTAAATGAGCAACACAATTATATATATTGGTGCTTTATCAGTACGATTAATTACGTGTAATAAGGTAGGAGCGGAATTTCCATATATACAATGATTAGGTCATCGATCGACAAATTGATTAAGAGCCTTGATAGAATTGGATCGTATCGATAAGTGCAAGTGACCCCCGGAAATTAGGACCAACAATGAATTGATCGGATTGTCTTGAGACTAAGTTACGTGGTGCCTCAAGTTGGGTGTACGCACGATCATGATCGGCCGACCTATGGCTTGGGGACTGGTTGTCAACGTTGGGATAATATGTCTCGAGATTAACTTCTCCAACATGATTTGCTTTTTGTCAAGATCCAAATCTTTGCGAGTCCACCATGTTACACCTATCTTACACACATGTGTGGTGGGGATGAGGAACAAAGGAATCACACAAAGGCAAAGGTGGGAGTGCCAAGTCAATGTAAGAGTCATTGCCAAGTACACCCTTTTTGGTAGTAAAGGTAATAATAGCATATTGTAGGCGGGTTAGATGTTCATATTAAAATTCTCCCTACTCTTTAATTCTTGCATTCTACATATCCATTTCCAAATTCATATGTTTCTTATATAACAAAAAAAGTAATAACGACAAACTATTTCTAGGTCCCGTACGATATTACAAAACAAATCACCTAAAAAATTTAATTAATACATTATAAAATGTCTCCTATTTAACAAAGAAATTCCCTTAAGAGACGACTCGTCTCCTAATCATTTAAATAGAGAAAATTTATAATTAAAATTTGCGAGATTTCTTTTTACATCAAATTGGATGCACACAAAACACTAATAAGCCTCCCATGATTTTTAAAATGGAATAATCATTATAAAAACTTACTACTAGGCAAGTGTGCGTACTATATTGTATAAACGTAGGGGAACTATGGAAATGATGAGAGTTGTGGATAATGATTTTGAATGTGGGAATGTGTGAATAAGAATATATATATAAAAGAAAAAGCGAGAATAAAAGAAAGAATTGGGATCTTTTTGTTTAAATTCCACACATATATATGTATGTATATATATATTTATAAATCCCACATAGTCGTAGTTAACTTATATTCAAATTAAATCGATTCAAAACTTTCCTATTAATGAGTTTTATTCACATATAAAACTCAAACTATAATTCCTAGCGAGAGATTGGTGATGCAGAATTGCTCTTGCAGACATGTATAGCGGTTAATGGAATGGGAATTCTGTGTGAGAGATGAGAAAGGGAATATTTGGGGGTCAGTGACATGCAACTGATCAATCTACTACGACCACTACTCGTATACCATAAAGTTGGCATGCGGTCGTCTCGATGTCCCTTTGTTCACTTACATTCTCATGCAAAAGTTCGTAGTTTCCTATGCATGTGTTCTATTCGGTCCCTTTCTTTCGTACCCCAAAAAGCTCCGATTAGTTTTTGATATATCAGAAGGCGTGCCCTGCAGCTGAGCCCTCTCAGGCTCAGATGCATATGCACTTACATACATGCATACATGTCTGTCGAAGCATTTGAAGGACTGGTAGTAGCCCTAGGGTCGACAGTCCACCCACAAGTCTGGCTTCGAGCGGGGGGAGAGATCGTAGATGTATCGGAGAATTTCACCAGGAGTACATAAATTAAGGAGAGCTAGCACACATAAAACTATACATTTCGATCCAGCATTTAAAATTGTGAAATTAATCCCATGTACCCACAAAAAGGGTATTGTAAAATTATTTCCTGTCGATGGTCAATTTTCTGGGAAAATACCACGTGCTTTTTCTTTTTTCTTTTTACCTTTTGATGTGTATACGTGTATTTATGCTATTGATGTATATGAAATATATATATATTTGAAAATTTAGTGCCTCCTATTTTGTACTTGCATACCAAAAGGAGAGAATATTCTTCTTTCTGTGGACGTGAAAGGGTAGCAGCTTGCACAGGGCATGCGGTGCAAAAAAATTGCTAATCCAATGAGAAGATTGTTTTTTTTTTCCCTTCTTCTCTTTGTTTTTCCTTTCGTATAGTTAAAGATGAGTATAAGTAACAAGGGAATATTTTTTTTTTATTGCACAAGTAACCTAGGAATTTATAACAAGATAGGTAAATAAAAGAATGAAGAGGCACGGAAATTTTATTACGATAATTATACTAATAATTTTTTAATTATTAGATCGATTTTAATATATTTTAAAAAAAAAGTGACCAGTTTTAAGGACGCAAATGGAATCCGGATACAAAAATTAATGCGACTCTACGGATTCAATCTGGAACCGTCAATCCCGCAATTTTCTCTTTTTGGGTCGACATGTTTTCTGGGAAATAATTTCGTAGGTTATGCAATTAATGTCGAAAACAATCTGTGCAAAGGATTGATTAAACACAGAAAAAGGGAATCAAAGACTCGCAGTTGTCCTGTCGAAATTTCCTTAGTTTGTGACACGTAAGATTGATCAGCCGATCCTTTTCGAAGTTCTTCTGATCTACACATTAATTGGTGATAAAGAAAGGTATCTGCCTGCCTTTGACTTTATTTAGCTGCCTTAGAATTGGATTACTCTGTGAAAAGCCGCCCATCAACTGGATACAGATCGTAGTTATCCCAACACAGTCTGGTTATTGATCAAATCCAAGAGAAGGCAACACGAGCTGTTGTAATATGCGGAACTTAAAATTCTCCATACGAATTTTATGACGAGCTAGGGTAAAATAAGAGAAAAATCAATATATACATATACATATATCATCCTCGGCCTGGAATCACGGTGTCTATTAATCGCTACAACATAATTTCTCGAGCATCTTATGTCTGTTGCCATATCTCTGGGTGAGGGGAGCTATGTAGAGTATAGCTAACCGGGCATCGCTGAATACGTAAGTTAGGGTTCCGGGATTCGTATCAATGCTCTGCCCTGGTGATAAAATGGAGGAAGGAATTAATTATTGAGACGTAAAGTTAACGCTAATGTGTGAGCTTCTCATAATATTCGACAAGAGCCGTAGGGACGGCAGAGAAGTACGGCCACCGTGGGACAGAGATATCATAGAAATCCACATTTCGGTGGGAAAGCAAAGGCACAAAAAGTGACCGCGTAAGTCATCAATTGCTCCTCTCTCTCAAAATCCATAAAAGTCTTGTGCTTCTGCCGGATTCCCAACGTTAATTTTACAATCTCCCACGATCGGTTTCAAGGTTTATCATCATGATTTCCCATTTTCAGGACATGTTTTGGCTCGGAAAAGAAACCCGTGTTATGCTTGCACGGTCTTGAAAGCTAATCCTGCCGTGAAGTTCAGGAAAATCTATCGTCAGTAGACTCGAATTCAGACAAATTCAGCAAGAAATTAGCGCCGTGTACAAAAGAAATTTAGGAAGCTCTCCCGAGTTCTTTCTATACCCGAAAAAGGGAATTACTAAGATCGTGCATTTAACAAGACCCAACGTTTTTGTCGTACTCTCCTCTGCTTTTGCACTCTTTTTTTTTGTTTTGGAGATGAACGATCCCATGGGTTAAACTCTCTTCTTCCCTCGAACGAGAGGTGGACGCTCCGCAAGCACGCAATGATGGCCTCTCTGACTAAGGTCGAAGCTGGCCTTCTGCAGGAACCCTAAGCTCTCTCATCACCTGTCATCTTGCTGCATAAATAAATGTGAAATTTACAGCGTGTTGTCGAACAGTATTTAATTTATGTACTTTTTTCACTTCCAGTCATGCGCTCACTGAACATACAGGAAACTGAATGATGGAAATAAAAATACATAAAAGATGGATGATGATAGGGAGGAAGGAAGTACACACATGCACCAAGAACCCTAGATAAGAACTGACAAAAGCAACTTCCCATACCATGCATGCACTTTTCCACATATTAATATTTATAAATTTAATAGGTCATAATTTATTTATTTATATATATATATATATATGTTCAAATTAACTTAGATTTACCGAGGGTAGACATTTATCATTTAGAAATATTTTTACTAATACTCCATCCCCTCTCTCTCTCTCTCTCCATAATCACGTATATATAATAATTAGAATTAATTTACTGATATAGAAATCGGGTAAATATTATTATTGATTAGCACATTCAAAAAAATATATTTTTTGATCCCACCCACAATTTCACATGCATGGACTGACACTGCCACTCATTGTACCACATGCTCATGCAAAAGAAGGTCTCTATGCCTCTCTCTCCCTCTCTGTGTCCACGACAATATAACCACAGTAAATGTACTATTGTGGGTGGTGGCGACTCATCGATGGATGGCAATAATAAGCAAAAGGAAGAGGGGGGAGGTGATGATGATGATGATGGTATTGATGATGGATTGATGACGAGATTAAGACAATTCCCTCTTTTTCTCCATACCGTTCAATTGCTTCCGACTGTTCGGTGGGGGAAGAAGGGGAGACCTAGGAAAAGGGAGAAAAACAAATTACGGCCCAATTGTGCCTTTTTCGGCCAATGGGAACATACTGCACTTCCCAAAAAGCCAATTACATCTCCTTGGTCCCCATTATATTTGCGTTTGTAGATATGTACATGTAGATCGTACCTGTGACTCCGATTTCCATTATCATCGTCATCATCATGATCATCCATGTCTTCTTTCTAAGGGCCATGATAGAGCATCCCATGCATGATTACTACGTATACGGCAATACAAGCGTTCACATTTTCCATCGATCACACACGCCTCCCATACGCTCTGTATTGGGGAAGTTCTCTTGGTGTGTTCTTGCTGGTCTTGTCGTTTTGGGTACAGTCAAGGGAAAGAGAGATTATCTTTTCGGCCCCTCAAGCGTGGTAGTCTAATGGCGGATGGATGCGTAAGAAATGTTTCTCACCCTGTAAGATTTTGTTATATTGGAGGTCCCATCTGAAGAGAGGGTTTCATGGGCTGATGACTTAATCCTTCCGCTTGGAGCCTCTGGGTACGTACGAAGTGGCGATCCGAGAGATGGAAGAGTTAAGCTAAGCTCCCCCTTAATTATACAATTCCGACTTGCTATGAGTAGTATTATTCTTGATTAATCTTCTACAGATCACCCGGAGGGTGGAAATCTTGGGGTTGAATATTTATGGTAGAAAAACATCAGCATCAAATCCCTTTCTTTTCATGCTTTTATTGCAAGGTTAAGTCATTCGCTTCCCCCATGCCCATGCACTGTCCCTCTTGTGGGTGGGGGCCCGCTCCCACCCCTGTCCTTCCCCTCCTTCCCCCTTGCTAGACCTCTCACTGGTTTCTGCACAATCAACAGGAGGAAGACGACACAGATAGTGATGAAAAAAGGATTTTAGTTCCTTTCCCATTCATCCCACACGTTCAGTACAGGAGACAGGGGGTGAAAGCCGCAGTGAATTTGAGCTAAATGGTTGAAGTTAAACCCTAACTTTAATTTATTAATCGTAAAAAAGAAAAAAAAGAAGAAAAACCCCCCCAGTGTGCAAAGATAAAATATGAAACTTTCAAGTTTCAACGAGAGCGTTTCAGTTGGAGGGGAGTCAGTTGATTGACCTTTCTTTGAAAAGCTTCCGCACCTTCTTCTTCCTCAGACCGCCAATATTCCACAAAGGAGGGCATGTAGAATGGGCTGGAAAGGCGTTCATCAGCCCTTTTTCAGCAACGGCAAATCATAATTTCCCCCACCTTTTTCTGAAGAGAAAATACATATTTTACTCTAGCATTCCTCAAAATTTCACCTTCTTAATCAGTCCCCTTTCTTTTCTCTTTGTTCTTTTGTGTTTTTTTTGAATCTGATATATGGATCAGTTTCTACCAACATTAAATCCATAAATTTCTCTCCTAATCTGAAAAAAATAAAAATGCGCGATGGAGTTCAAACTGGGACAGTGATGGAAGGGGAATTAGAATCTGAGAGTGTTGGTGTGGGGAACACTGCTGGATCGTACAGGGAGTTGCTCACACCTTTTGCAGGGAAGGTGGGAGGCACATGCGGCCGGTCGGTATTGGGAGGGATTCAGGAATGTCTTAACATTAGCCCACGCCCGCGTCGTCCCTCTGTGTTACGTCCCTTATCCTTTAGCCAACAATTAAATTACACTTGAAAAGATCTTCCCGTCTCGGATCGAATTCCGGCATCACCCCCACGGAATCTCATTTTCCTTCTCAAAGTACAATAAATTGGGCTGAGCATTGATTTTTCCGACGAATGTTTCGATCCTCGGGTATAACGGGGAAACACAATCATCATTCATGCATTCCCAATCCGCATTATTTGTTTATAATTGGACCACCCCCCACCCCAACCCCCTTTTCTTTTAATTTCATTAATGTTGATGACCGATCCATTGTAAATTCCCTTCGTACACTGCGATCAATTAAATTAAATTACAGTTGGGCATTTGCCAGGTGTGCATGTATTGTTTGTTGTGCTATGTTATTGTTAAGCTCGATGTGCCATCATCATGGCCGATCTCCACCCGGGACAGTTGGTATCCCCACCCCCACTCTTTTTCTCCATCTTAGCTTCACGGGTTTGATCCGAATGTGTCGGACCAGGTCGATATCATCTGACTGTTGTCGAAGAAGAACCGGCGAGGATTTGGACTTCTCCTTACCCTACACGTATAAACCTAGACTAAGAAACTAATTCAAGTGTACAATGTTACATACCATTGTAGAATTTCACATGAGATTGAGTTTTGCTCTCTCGAGCATAGGGATGACTTGCCAATCTTGAGATGGACATCGCTAGGCGCTGCGTAAGCTCCTTTCTTGAGAGAAGAAGAGAGAGAGAGAGAGACAGAGAGAGAGAGGACCGGCCGGCCGGTTTGGGGTTTGAAAAAGGTCCTTTCTGTGATATTCCAAAAAGGGCATGGCCTTTTTAGTAATTTGGTCGTCGGGAACCTACCCTTGGGATTATGAGCTCTCCGTACCGGTAAAAAACCAACTAAAAAATGTTACGATAATATTATATTTATTTTAATATAAAATTTTTTAATAAAATTTCTAGCACTTTATTATATTTTTTATTCTATTTTTTCAAATTCATATACTACTTTTATAATTGAAAAAAATATTTAATTACCAATAACCTAAAAATAGTGGAAGCAAATACTCAATGGAAAACATTATTGCTTCGACAATCTCTCAGAATAAAAATTAATTTCAGAAAAAAATAATAATGCACATGATTTAAAAAATAATAATTCAACATGACTGACTGACCGCCCATCTCTCTCTCTCTCTCTCTCTCTCCTCTCTTCCCCTTCCTCAGCAACTATTTCATCCCCCAGTCCCACACAAACTTCCAAACAAAGAGAATTAATGGAAAGTGAGATTTCCATGCCTTATTCCCTTCCTTGTCCTCTCATACAACCATGTTCTTGGTTACCATGAAACCCCCAGCAGCAGCAGCAGCAGCAGCAGCAACAAGAAGAAGAACAGCATCCATCGTCCTTCTGCTTTTCATGGGTAAACACTCACTTGTCTGCAGCGCTGATATTTCATCTCTCCTCCATTGGGACAAGCCACGCTGCTTCTTCTCTTAGATCCCTCCTCTCAATATAAACACCAAGCTCCCACAACTCCCTCTCTCCTTCCTTTCATGGCTTTGGACTCTACTTGGGCTGGGTTGTTCTCGGGGCGGTTTAATTGACCATGGTGCCTGTTGAGAACCCTTTTCATGGCGGCTACAGCTATTATGGTTCCGGTGGCTGCGTTGGTGTTGATGTTATGAGCCGAGTTAAAGAAGGGCATGAGTGTTGTAACACTTGTGATCAAGCTAACAACTATTGCTTAGGATCGATATCTTCGTCGTCCGATCACCATCGTCGTCATCTTCTAGAGTCTGAGCCGATGGCTGATGAAGAATCCAGGACCACAGGCAGCCTCAACGATGCTGCAGCCTCGAGTTCGAAGGATGCTCGGGAAGAGAGACTAGACGACGAGGGTTGGCTGCAGTTGGGTATCGGCGGCCGCTCAAGTAACAATGACAAGAAGTTCGACAAGGAGAGAGCATCTAATGCATCTGATAATAATATTAATTTATCTCATCAAGCTGTGAATCTGGCTGCCCCTGAGAGGAGCAGTGGGCTGGTGGAGCTCGATTTGCTGCCGCCTGGCACCGGCGGCTCGGAACGACCGCGCAGGCCGCCCTTGGCCCCGGTGTTCCACAGGCCAGAGCTCATTGGAGCTAATTCAAGGCAGCTGCAGCCTCCAAACTATAGCCTACCTTTTAATTTCTTCCAGCACCCGGGAAGCGCTAGCTCTAGTTTTCCTCATAGCAGTCAGGAATTTCAATGGGCATTTAGGTCGAGCTATATCCCCCCGAATATTATTGCGGGCTCCCTTCCTCCTGCTTCCTCCTCCTTGCTGCCGATGTCTCCTTCTTCTGCTTCGTATAACTTGATGCCATTCGTCGGGTCATATTTCGCCCGACCTGTAATGGCCGGAGTAGATGTAGGCGGGTCGAGTTCCGACATTAGGATTATGAATGCCCCACGAAGGCCCCATTCGGGCATCTGGTTCATGCTCCAAGCTTCGCAAAACCAGTGAGTACAATTTTCAACTCTCTCTCTCTCTCTCCCTGCCTCCCTCCGTCTCTCTCTCTCTGAAATTCTATATTCCCATGCTTAAGAAATTGATCCTTAATTAACTTCATTGATCTTGAATGTCGTTGCAGGTCAAGAGAACCGTTCTTACCTCAAATTCCTAAGAGCTACCTAAGAATCAAGTAAGTACATACGGTCCTCATCCCTCCTCTTCAGCCAATTCGTATCACGGAGTCGATGCAATGATCCGTTCTTGATTTTGGTTACCGATTGATTGATTTTGTCGACCGGGTTAGCAGGGATGGGAAGATGACAATTCGATTGTTAATGAAGTACTTGGTTAACAAGCTGAGTCTCGATAGCGAATCCGAGGTACACATAACTTTGCTTTTAAATTTGTTTTGCGTAGCTCTCATGTTTATTTCGGATTGACCAAACATGGCAACATACATAAGCAAAGGAACTACTGTTGAACACGCATCACGGTTAGTATAGTTGTATATACATATTCGGTCCAAGGAAAATTTTCATAGGTTAACATCACATGTACATTTAGGTGGGAGGTATGTTTCTAGGCAGATGTGTCTCTCTTTTTGTGTATTATATTAGCCTCAACCCTCGGGCTGACGGTCGATCTTGTCTCAAGGAAAGATTCAAAGAATTAACTGCATTGTTGTCTAATCAGAAGGTGAAGCTCCGAGAATGGTCATAATTAATCTGTTTTTAGGGTCATTATTTATGGAGGAAATTGATTAATGGGTTTATTAGCTGTAAAAATTTAGGGGTTTTCTCCTAAAATTTTCGTTTAGTGTAGTAACGACATTTTAAACTTGAAACTAAAAAAATTCTTACTCCAATATTCTTCGGTAGAGTTATTATATCCCCTATTTCCTTTTTTCCTTTTATTCTCGTTTAGATCCACGACACTCCTCCAGTAAAAAAAAAAATTAGGGTTTTTTTTGGATAATCTTGAAAAGTGCCATTCACCTAAAAATATATGCAAAGTGGAACTATAGAAACATTACAATCAACCCCTGAACGAAAGCTTCGCACCAATCTCTGTCCAGAAAATAAACTAATGCAAGTTATGTCTCAATTCTTGGGGCATTACTTGCATTCGAAACCAGGGAAAGCACCACCAAGATTTCCACTATATCAACCAAGACAAGGAGGCGAACACACACACGCACACACACAAACATTGTGGCTATCGTATTAGTTTTAGATATATATAGACGAAGCCCCCACTTCTAATTTAATGTGCTCTGTAAATTATACTACAGGTGCACTTACTCACCCACCCATAGCCATGTTTCCTCTGTAATGCCACCTTAGTGTTTCCTTTTTACCGTTGTTTCCTCCATATATTGCTCTTTGAGGGCTCCTCAGTCCTAGAATTATATATATATATATATATATATATATTCCTTTTCCTCATGAACATTCCACTAAGCCAACAACTTATATATGGTGAACTCCGTGGCCGGTGGGGTTATTAGAAACTAATGGGAGTGCGTGACAACCGGTATGGTATATTCATGAAGTAATCCTATGACTAGTAAGATTCAAGGGAGGAGTGTAATCATACCTTTGTCAAAAGCTGTAGTTTTTCATTCATGTGCGCAAAGGGGGATGGGCGATCATTTGGGAAATTGATGGAATGCTTGTTATTGATGCTTCTCGTACACTCATTCATCATATACCCTCATATCCTCCACAATTATTTCCTATAGGTTGAAGAATCACAGTCCTATGCAGTTATGTATATAGTCTAGGCCTCATCGTACTATTTGTCGAGCAACTTTTTTGCACACGTGCGCTAAATTAAGTTGCATCCTGAAGACAAGTACGAGGAGGAGGGGCCGGGGGCAGAGTTAAAGTACTTCAGGATGAAATTATGTGGGATCAATGCCCCCCTAACCAGTACTTAGAATGAGTAATACGAATTATGGATCTGGTGTATGCTGCTATTAGTAAGCGGCATTCAACGCCATGAATGTCTTAAATCTAATTTAAAAGACATCAAAGCATCGGAAACATAAAGCAGGTCAGGTCAATGCCTATTTCAACCGCCTGATTTGCATCCTCAGTGCAGCGGGGTTAGGGGAAGCTAAAGGATATCGAGAATGCGAAGCTACTAGCCATGCATGGAAGGGAACAATAAATTGCATAGCATAGCATGCCTTGGTTTGCTTATTGCTGGTAGGTGAGGAGGCAAGCACTACTCCTCAGGTTCGTTAAAAATCGATAGGCTCAACTCGTAAGTTAAATCACGGGTATACCTCCCAAGGAAGGAAGAAAAAAAAAACGCACACACAATTATCGATTACGACATTGATCAGAGGCTAAGAATAAGAATGTGCAATATTCCTTGATCAGTGCTCAAGAATATCTCGTGTATGTAGTATATCTATGTTTTGGGTTATATCTATGTATCCTTTTTTTGTCGGTAAAAAATGGTTATTCATCGTAATCCGTGGTTGTGTTCCATATAGCTAGATAGAAGTTAGGGAACACGACATGGAGATCAAATCTCCAACGAAAATGAATATTGCCACTCCCATAGAGCAAATCTAATAGATTGATTTCATTGATTATTTCGGAATAATATCCGTGAGAAAAGAGAGATTCTTTCCCTGTCAAAATACATAGTAATTTTTTGTTCTCTTGTCTCTTCACCTAACACACGTATGAATATACGCCATTGTATTTATATATTTGATGAATATTACTATATAAATATATGGGGATGTGCCTTGTGATGTAAGGCATGCATTACTTAATATTTCCTTTTTTTGCTAATATATGTGTATGTATAATCAATCAAACATTGTTATATATGTGAATTCATTAAGTAGGTCAACCCTGATAATACCATAACATGCATGCATATATGAAACATGATGTACATAAAAAGTACTCATATTTGTATTTAACTAATATATTATTACAGACACGCATACATACACACACACACACACATAATCTTTAGTAAAATACCCTTATAATCCTATTCTTTTCTTAATCTTATTATAGCCCCCTATCGAAAAAATTACATATATTTGTGTCAATATAAAAAAAATGTTGCAATTCATGCCATGAAGTAAGGATTTATATCTACGACTTTGATTATTTTTTGAAAATATAATGATCCACCAGAAATGAAACAGCCAGATCTTGATGTACTCATCACCTGCCAGTTATTAAAATTATGTGATCCATCCTGCTGTCTTTCTCTACACCTAACACGTACAAGTATATAATCCACACGCAAAAAAAAAAAACAACTGTCATATATATATATATATCAAGTGGAATGTGTTTATGTAACATGTGTTAGTTATATATATATATATATATAAAAGGGGGAATATGTATGTGCCACTCAACATTCTCCTTGCCTTGTGTGTGTAATAAATAAAGCAGATCAATTAATGGGATGAGCCTCCCTCCTCCTCTAAGGTCAACCTTATATTCCCTTGATTTGGCAATCTGCTGGTGGACCTGGCATGTTATGCACCAAATTATACCAACCAATTATCTTGTCTTAAGCAATAGAGGCTGATCTGTTGCCGGCACAAATTGTCGTCTGGTTACATTCTCAATCGAATATCCCTTTATTTCTTTATAATGTGGGGGGTGGGAAACAAAGGGCCTTCTCAACTAGTGAACATGCCATCGGGACAAAACACTCGATGCCCTATATGCAATTGGGTTGTCTGGGTCGGGACTGGATCGAGGATCTTCATTGAGGAATCTTTATTTTCTTTATAAATTGGAGATTATTCACTTGGGGATGAATTTCATCCTAAGTCAATATTCGTAACAAAACCCCAAAAAAAACCAAAATCCATACAATTAGAAATAGTTGGGGCAATGAGGAACATGACAGGATATATCAAATTTCAACTATGATATCGGTATCATTTCTAAAGTGAATGTTAAACAATAATAATACTAAAATTGCGAGAAGGGTATGTTTTGTGAGGTGGGAGAGAGTTTCAGTTTTGTTTATGCATAATATAGGTTGTGATTTTTTAGTTTAATTTTAAAGGGCATTGACTTTCGTAAGATGCAATCACTGACATCTTCTGCTGAGACTACCTTGGCCCCAGTTGGCACTCATTAACATCAAAAAAAGGGGTTTTCACACGGACTCATCGCATATCATATCCGTGGGGACTCCAAGATTGCACGTGGATAATCCTGTCGGTCGGTCTAAATCCCTTCTTGCACGTCCAATAATTTTCTCCCTTAATATCTTTCACATATGTTATAAATCCACTATATACATATAAAATCAAGTGCGAAATTAATATTCTTAATTGCTTAACCAGAGCTTCTATTATGTCTTCTTTCTGCTGACATTTCTAGCATATATATGATATGTGCTTATTGGTACTAGAATTGTTTATAGAATACTAAATCCAAATAATAATCTAGCACGTTATTATTTATATTAGGGTTTACAATTATACACCAGCGAGTGTACGTACTAAGAAAATTTCGAGAATACAATTACTTACTTGCCTGTGAAGTCTAAAATTTCTGGAGTAGAACATAAACCTAATACGGTATTGGAGCAGAACATCACATGGACTCACAACTAATCAATTCAAAAATTTTGGGCTATTCGGTCGTTCACTTTGAGCACGGGAGAAAATGTCAAGCTTGCAAACCCCCGGTCATTAAGCCTGGTGGTAGATCTGAAAGCTCAAGCTCAAGCTCTATTTATGGTCAATCATTTCTCAGTGCCCGAGCATATGAGAGAGAAATGTTGAGGCCAATGGACAATCCTTGAGGGTAGGTGTGTCTAATGACATGTATTATATATATATATATATATATCTATGTTTGAACAAATTAAGTAATTGAAGATTTAACAATTTAATTCACGCCTTGCGCCTATGAACAACGTTAACACTCACAAAACCCTAAGCCTAGAACCACAGGAGCCTTGCACCTATCGTCATGCTTTCGCCTCTTTGATCTCATCCCTAAGACAGCTAGCTAATGGCAGTAGGCCCTCATCCTCTCTCTCTCTCTCTGTCTCTTTTTTCTTTTTATTTTTTTTTCTTAATTTCGTTTTCCGAATGGATTGTGCTTGAAGGAGGCCCCATCGATCGGATATATGAAACCCTCAGTTGAGTGGTGCAACTTTAATGGAGTTTTTCCTTTTAGAAAGACCCCATCATTCTCCTCCCACAACAAAGCCACCTACCCCCTCCACCTCCCCTCCCCAAAAAAAGTTGTCTTTTCATTTAGGAAATAGAAAATGGAAAGGACAGAACTAAAACCACAAACTATCACATTGCATGTTTATATAAAATATATATGTGTGTGTGTGAACATAAAAGTTATAATTCACGTCGAAGAAAAGCAATGCATGGGGGGGATATTTCCACAACAGAATCATTCCAACTCCTCGAAAGAGAACAAATATGAAAGCAGAAAAGACAGATATGAACTCGATCCCCTCTTTAACATTAGAATATTTCAGCCGAGTAATGGAGTGCATGGCACCATTAATTAATTGTTGAATTGTTACCAAAGCTCTCTCTCTCTCTATATATGTGTGTGTGGATGTTCTATATATAATTATTGAACAGGGACCCCGTTAACAACTGCGACTAGACAAAGTTTAAGGTCTAAGCCCCCATTAGGTGGTTTAGGGTTTTATTCATAGGGTCCCGGCCGGCGAAACGAGAGGCGTACACGCGAACTGATTGTAGTGGTTGGTTGGTGGAACATTCTGCCTTAGCCTTATTCTATTTTAGGGGTTCCCGCGAGAAGAGGAATGAAGGGAAGCAACGTGAAGGAGACGTGCATGGGATTAGGTGGATCAAGGGTACAATACAATATGCGTAATATCTTACGATATACACAAGAATATATATATATATTTATATGCATATATTGTACACACGTCTAGCTAGGGTTGCCATAATTTCAAACATATATTAAGATAGAACAATAGAATAATGGGTTTGTTTTTCATTTGATCCAATAATAAAAAGTCTTGAATTTCATATCATCTTGTCGTCCTTTTCCCCTTTTTAAGTTAGATGGATATTTTTATATTGAATATATATCTACATATGTCTGTACTGAGAGGTGGCTATATATATATATACACACACTAGGCCGATTCCACGCCGTGCTTTTTGGATCCATATGACATTAAATATATATAATTATAAGAAGTTAGTGGATTAATGGAATCTCACTGGTGAAATAATTAATGATAAAAGGATATTATTATTATTATAACGTAAAAATTTTTAAAAGGGCAAAAAAAAAAAAAGTCTAAAGGAACATGATTTTGGCTTAGGATCAAAGTCATTGGGGTGGGGTCCCCTAATGATTACTCTCGGGCAGCTTTCGATGGTGGGAGGGAGCGGGCAGCGCCAAAATTCCCCCACATCGATTTCAGCAGTTGACCGCTGCCCGGACACCCCCGATCTTATTGCCTCTCTCTGCTAATTGACGAGTCCCCTGGCTCAAGGTTAAGGGCAACTTTGGAATTTTACATCAATATATTTATTAATTGTTTCCTCAAAAAAAAAGGAAAAAAGAAAAAGCAAACCTTGTAAAAGTGGACGTAACAGGACATTCGTGGAGGAGACGTAGAATATTGACAAAGCATGACTTCATTATCGTTCCCTTTACCTCAGTAATAATCTCACACACATACATGCATATATATCTATATATATTGTTATAATGTGAGTTCATGTGGGGGGTACTGAAGAGTTTCTCTCAATAATCATATTATTGTATTGAATATTTTTCATACCATTATGTATTTAGCTTGGTCCTCCATTCAAAGCGTAAGCACCTTCACCTTGTCTGTTTAGACCTTCACAATTCGCCTGTAGTCTGAAAGGATTGGTGAGATGCCACTTTTCATTTACGGACACCGGCTTTATAGGAATGATATGCTAATCGAGTTTGAGGGATGACGCACGGCAACGGACGCTGAGCGCGGTAAATTTAGGCCGCAATTGCCAGCCATTGATCGGTCGGTTCGTGACTGTATAGGATATTCCTTTTTACTCCACACAACTTGAGGACGATCTTATTGTGCCTTTCGCTATGGTGAGGAGTGACTTGAGAGGTTTGGGTTTGCTGTTGCAGGTCGAGATAAGATGTAGAGGGCAAGAGCTGCAGCCTTGCTTGACGTTGCAGCATGTCAGAGACAATGTTTGGAGTCAAAGGGATGCCTTCACTCTGCTTCCGCCGCCGGAATCCTCCTCCACCTCCTCCTCCGATCATCTAATGGTCCTCCACTACGGCCGCCGGAGCGGCTCTTGATTATTGATTCATCGCCGCCGCCGCCGCCGTCGTGCGGCTTAAATTATTAATTCCCGATTTCCATTTTTATTTATCGAAAATAACAACCCGCTGAGGAAATTGAAGAACCGTACGTACGTGAATCGATTAATATAACAGTGTAACTCACAGCTCCCACTCTTTTTTAAAATTGTTCTTCCTTTTTGCTCTTTCTCTCTTTCTTTATTTTGTATTTTTGGCTTGATGGGCTGTTTTATTTGATGTTTAACTCTCTAATTGGTGGGATATTCCATTGTTATTTATTATAGCAGAGGCTACGTATGCATACACACACACATATATATACATACATATATGTATTTAAGTGTCTCTACACACTTCAGATATTGCCCTAGATGCTGTATGTACATTGACTTGAGTGCTAATCGATTGTGAGAATATTGGTTTTGGGCGGTATGCGAACTCTTACTTGCCTCGAGGCCCATTTTTTGGTTATGGGTCCGTCCAACTGCACATGTGGGCCGACCAGAACAAGAGTTCGACCAGAAATGGGCCGAAGATTTCTGAATTCACCAGCCCATCTGGAGATTCAGATTGAACTCATGGCCCGACACGAACTGCCTGTGGATAGCGTCCAGTCCATGCAGAACGATGAATTTTGCGACGGACTGCACCATTTGACTGTAAAACTTATTAGAATCCGAGATTTATATGAATTTCAAAATTTTCCTTGACGATTGGTGAAGTAAGCATTTATATCCTTTCCTTAATACATGAAATGAGATTCCTAGATCGATCACGACCAGCATTTCTATCGTTTACCTATCAAACACAATCTTAATATTCTTCATAATCTAAAATATTAGACTCCATTCCATTCCAGTTCCTAATTAGGGCAAACTCATGCACCATCTAGATATTATAAAGAAACGAGATCTATGAGTTCCCGGCTGAACTGCCAGCTGCTTGCTTCACCTCGAGCTAGGCTGGAAGAGCTTGGCATGCCAGGAGCTACACTGGCTGTAGAGCCACCACATATGCAGGCTTTAGCCACACGGGTGTCTCAGCTCCAACGGAAAGGATGCTTGATGAGAACCCCTGCAGTGAAGTAACGAAGAGAGCATATCTTTGATGATCTCACCTCATTAACACAGATACAAGTTGAAGTGTTCCTTAGTGCAGCAAAGAGCATATGATCATATGGAACATATATGAGCCAGCCGTGTGACAAGTGCCAAGCCCGGGAAGTATAAACAGCAACCTGACAGCAATTCAAAGTCGACCACAGAAGCGGCGTTCCCGAGTCAGCAGAAAGCTGAAGTGCTGAAACTGAAAGATAGATCCAGCAGGATATCAAAGAGAATAGAGAGCAAAATAACTTATCTCGTGACTGGCACAATTCAGTAAATCATGTTCAGATGTGATAACTATTAGGGGGAGAAAAACAACGGAGAATTGGACAAGGATCACCACTCTTAAGATGCGATGCCTCACAACTTGGCCGTGTCAATATGTAAACTGGTGCAAGCCCAACGCAGCTTTTCATGTTGGGACATGGACCATCTTCTATCTGTTGGACTGTTTCCCCGAGCCCCAACAAAAACAGAATGAGACTAGGAATGCATAAGTAGGCACGGCATGAGACCAAGAATACAAACGTTGGGCTCACATGAGACTAGGAATAGAACATGATCTATATCAGTGCAAGATCATCTACGAAGATATCTTTTGCTGGTGAAACACAGGCTTTCACACATAAAAGGGGAAATAGAGAAACGAAGCAAACCATGGTCTGACACACGAGACTTGGAATATAATACGATCTACGTAGAGGCCACAGCATGTGAAGATCTCTTTGGCCTGGGAAACACAAGCTTTGGCAGGCCAACAAGTGAAGGTAAATGTGACATTAGACAGCAACAATCCAAATTCCTAAGAAGTGGGACAGGGAAACACTCCCCTGGTATAGGCTGCAGGACACATTGACATTAAGTGACCTGATAATTCCTGTACAGGTGCAAGAAGTCGGGCTTAATCCTTGAAACCTTGGATCAACAATCTACTCTACTCATCTATTTATGAAACATATAGCAGATCATGAATTTAAAGTGACCCGAAAATTCCTATGCAGGTGCAAGAATTCGGACTAAATCATGAAAACCTTGGATCAGCAACCTATTACACTGTTTATCTACTTAATAAACATATAACATATCATTATTCTAATATGTATAAAAAGGTAAAATCCCATAAAGACAAAAACTTTGATAAGCAAACTTGCTACCGAATTTGTCAAGATTCTCGGCTGTACTGATAGTAACATTAGTTGTTGATCATTCAATCTGGCGGAAGAAAAGACAAAAAAAGCACTTTGAGGAATAACGGTGAGAATCAAGGAGCCAGAAACACTATTCACATTTCCGTTTATTCTCAGCGGCGGCGGTCACAGGGATTTCTACGTTACAAGGGCTGTGCGGTTCATTCATCAAACAAGACGAAGCAAAAATCTCAGAACTCACGAGAACCCCTTGCTGCGAAGCTTGGTAATGGCTGAGTACATCTTCCTCCTCGAGCCTACCGCGTTAATTCCCATGTCCTTCAAGTCCTCGAGCGTCAGCATAGGCAGAACTTCATCGTCCACCTCGTGCACCTCGAAGATTGGGGCATACCTACTCAAACCCAGCTCTATGAGCCAGCTCCGCACCCCATCACTTCTCCTGTCCCTATTGTCTGACTCGGGAGCCTGGTTCACCCTCTTTTGCCACGAATCTGGCTCTGCCATGTCGTATTCGGCCGAGGGGTTAGGGCTCCGTGCAAAGTCCCTATTTTTGTTTCCACCCTGTCTATCTCCTCCTCCTCCTCCCTCCTCCTCCTCCTCCTCTTCCTCCTCCTCCTCNCTCCTCTCCCCAATCTCTGGATTTATACTCGGCTGTCTCCTCGGGATTGGATGTCCAATTCGATCTCACTCGCTTACCGGCAGTTCCTACGCCGAATCCCGCCCCCATTCCGATTCCGCGCGTCTTCGGCTTCCTGTGCGCGGGGCCGAAGTCGGATTCGCCGTTCCCGTTAACGAGGTGCGTGAGGGAACGTGCCTTCCTATAGGAAGAGTCCTTGGGGAGCCTCCACTTAGGGCGCCGCACCTGCAATTCATGCTTATGCGCGGCGGGCTGCTGGTCCCCAATCTCTCTCAGGCGTACGCTTGGCCGACGCTGGCGCTTCGGCGCGTTGGGTTGCGGCCCGGCGTTCTCTTGCACCGGCCAATCTTCGGCTTGAAATGGAGCTTCAGCCCGGTCCGAGACGGCTGCAGTGGTGGCGGAGGATAATCCGGCGGCCGGTCTCTCCGATGGCCGTAATTCAGCGGCCATTTCAGTCAGCTCAAGGGCACCAGTAACAGTGTCCTAGAGGTGCAAGGAGGTCGTCCGACTCTCACCGGGGATATGTACAGCCAACGACGGCCTTCCGGCTACCCTTACGATGGGCCTGGAGCTGGCTAATTTTCATATCCATTCATGTAATGGGCCAAGCCCAATTGTGCTTCTGCCAGTACCTCCGGCCCACTTAGAAAGCCCAAACCCCCTCTACTGATGTCTTAAGACCCGATCCTGCCCTCTAGAGTGGATCGGTGTCCTCCAACTTTCCAGTGAGATGCTATGTGCTAGAGGAGAGAATGAACGTTGTGGCTTTCAGGGAGATCCACAAAACCTAACATGGGCCTAACGGGGCCTTTGAATGGGCCAACATGGGCCTGTGGGGGACTTGGGCCACCGCTGACAGGGCCAGGGCGGGAGAGAGGAGTGAAAATTCAGCTCACGCCACCACATGCGATAGAAACCGCACTGCCATTTGACCGCTCGATGGGCCCTGTCGAATCCCTATGGTCCACCTGCATATTCTAATATTAAACCAACTGTTAAAATAATACCCAATTGCATACATGGTTTCTATGGAGTTATTCATTCCTACACGAGCCGTATGCTCTATCCCATTGAACGGCCCAAGAGCCATACATATCTGCAGATCCTCTCCTATACTTCTGGTGCACGAATAAGTACAAGAAGCTGCTCGGCAAAGCAGTGGTTCCGCTTACACCTTCTCCATCCCCTGCAAAACCTCTATCCTCTCCCCCACCAGCTCCCATGGCCGCTGCCTCCGCTGCTTCCGTCTGCTTCGGAGCCTTCGCAAAGCTGACACTCAAGGCCAATGAGGTACTCACTCCGAGCTCTTCCTTTCACATCGGAAAACACGGACCCTTCGCATGCTTCTCAATTGCAGGGCTGTTTGAAACACGAGATCTTGTTCCGTTGCTGCTGTGAGCCTTACGCTTGGGCTCCTTCCTGTTTGATTTCCGTTGCCTGGTGCTTTCAACTTTTCTCGGTGCTGCACTGAAGTATATTGAACTACTACAGTGTTTCTGAGATGTGGTGCGCCAGAGTTCGATTTACATCTGGTGTCTAGTTCGTATTGCTGCACGAGTTTGAGGAAATCGTATGGCAGGTTTTTGATGATGTGCCCGTGACTCCTCGACAATCTGCCCTATACATCAACATTAGTTCATCATCTGACACTGTTTCATGCCGTGTCCAATGTCGTGACAGACTAGAACAAAAAAACTGTTCAAAATGATAGTTTTAGCATTTGGGAAAGTTTTATGAACATGTGAAGGGGGGTGGGGTGGGGTGTGGTGGCGTGGTGGGCATTACTAATTTGGAGTCTTTCTGCTTGCTCATTGCCTCCGATAGTAGAAGTGATATACAGTCAAGTAAATTTGTGACCTATATATGATATGGCGAGAACCGGCGAGTTTCTGATGCTGGTGACTTGTTTTGCAGACCACCAACTTGAAGCTGGTTGCACCTCTACGAATGGCAAGGAACCGTTTCCCCGCTCTTAGGACTTCTCGTTTCCACGTCTCCTGTGCTGTACAGTTCGACATCCCCCTCTTCTGTTCCTATAGATTTGCACCATTCTAAGTTGTGGTGAGGGAAACTAATGCAAGATTCCTTTGATGAGTCGAGTGAAACTGGCTGGGTTTGATTTGGCAGGCAAAGCGCGAGACAGTGGACAAAGTCTGCGAGATAGTGAGGAAGCAGCTCGCTCTACCCCCCGAGACCAATCTCACCCCCGAGTCCGCGTTCTCCTCTCTCGGAGCTGATTCTCTCGATACGGTATTACCTTGGCCATTTGACGATTGATCTTCTGATTAGTCCTCCCACGCACGATGATTGAGGTGGATGCTGCTAGTGCAGGTGGAGATAGTGATGGGCTTGGAGGAGGAGTTTGGGATCAGCGTAGAGGAGGACAGCTCGCAGAACATAACCACCGTACAGGAAGCTGCGGACGTGATAGAGAAGCTCGTCCAGAAGAAATCGGAGGCGTAGAAAGATGGACGACGGCCAACATACTGTACCGATGCAGCAGTAGGAGATCACTCCGGCGTGTTTGTGTCCTTCTGTGACTGGAGGCAGGAAGAGAACAACAGATTCTTTGAGGCAGGACTTTTTTTTTTTTTTGGGTCTATGCAGTCCTCCCATGTCTTTGAACTCGAGATCCACTCGAATCCAGCAAGTTTCCACCGTTCTACTTGGTTCAATCTCAAATTAGCTTTGATTTGAATGGGGTTAGGGGAGTGTTCAAGATCGGAATTCGCTCCTCCTATCAGCAGAGCATTGGATCAAGTGTGTCACTCGAGCCCATCGGGTGAATTAGCTTAGCCCAGATGAAATGACACCTCAGTCCGACTTCTTAACAGCATTATCCATCTTGTCATGCGGATCGATCCCGGCTACTTTCTGAACCTTGAGTGCAATTATGACAAATCTAATGGTAGTAATGATCGCTGAGAACCAATCTAACTATTTAATTGACGCTGTTAACGGAGCCGTTAAGCCCGTTTAGTAGGGATCAAGCAATTAAGACTAGGCTGTTAAATTAGGTTAACTGCAAAACATGTTTGCTCCTTCTTTTTTTGTTTTTTGTTTTTCTCTTATGTCTAAGGTGACTTTAATTTGATCTGAATTGATTTAATGGTGTGCAGTTGACTTGACCCACCACGCGCTGCGGGTGACGTCCGAGTGCCCACGCGCAGAACATGGCCTCCACCTTTCTCTCCACATTGTTATCTCTGTCTCTTTGCTTACGGCACGGAGGAGATCTCGTAGTAAGCTCCCATTTGTTTTACTTCCTTAGGACTCCATCTACCCTCAAGTCAAGCACCTGCGAGCCGACCGGCCCCACCCGCCCTCAAATGGACGGCCGGCGGCGGACTGAGAGCCCCGTTTACACCCGCCAGTGGAGCAGCGAGTCCGGCGTCGGCATTGGCGGTGTCTCCTCCCCTGCAATGTCTCCGTCTAGGTACCACCACTCGCGGGCCGCCTCCGCCACGGGGTTATCCAGCGTCAAGAGGGCCCAGAACTTCGCTGCCAAAGCTGCCGCCCAGCGCCTAGCTCAGGTAATGGCCTCCCAGGCTGCCGATGACGACGAAGAGGATGGAGACGATCTCGGTTTCAGATACAGCGCTCCCCCGCCCATGGCGTTCTCCATGAACGCTAATGCTGGTGGCATCAGTAGACCTGCCGTCGACTCTGCAAGGATTGGGACATCTCCTTCGCCTGCGGTGAGCTTAGAAGTAGCTTTTGGGAATTCAGTGTAGGCAGATATATCAATATTCGTTTATGGGTTCTGTGGAGTCGAATCCACCGGGCTGAATCATGTGACCTGAAACTGGATTTGAGCTCGATCCAGAGCTTGCATTGTAGTTGCTTTCGTAGGCTAATTTACTTTTCTTTGGTCCTTTTCCAGCTGGGGAGAAATTTCACGGAGGAGACTACTACAACAGCTCGGTCACCATCGGCTGGAAGGGCTGCGATGTCCATTCGATCTTCCCCACTGGTGACACCTAACAAAGTTCCACTTCGAACTGCTGTGTCTTTACCGCCTCTTGAGCCTCCATCCTCCAATCATCGGAAAGATACGAGGTACAAGATAATTCATGATCTATACTCTTGTATTTTTGGGTCAGAATATATGGTAGGTTTTCTTGGAGTTACAAATCTTGAATCAGTCGGGAAATTCTTGTCTTGACTGTATTATGGGCCGTTAGATTGAAGATCCTGCTTCAAAGTGGGTTGCTTTATCTGTCAGTTTCATGTGCCTGAGAACTTTATTATGTGTTTGTCATGTTTATAATAATTATAAAAAAAAAAAACTAGTTTCAAAACTTACAATGTGGCAGAGAAGTTTGATGCAATTTGTTGCTATTTTATCTGGTCTAGATCAGGCATTTCTAATGCGTTTAAATGCAGGTTTTCATCTAACATAATGCAACTGAACTCCAAAGCAAAAGGAGATGATCAGGATGTCTCTGCGATTCGGGATGAAGTATGTCTTTAATTTACATGGATAATGTTTCATGTAATATTTTTTGTACGTCATATTATGAGTTATAAAACCAGTGAGTGCACTTAATGCAGCTTGACATGCTACAAGAAGAGAAGGATGATAATCAAGAGAAGGTGGATTTCTGTTGTTTTTGTTCTTTGTCTTGCTGTAGATAAAAAGATTTGGATTCAGCATTTGATGTCATGATCATGATTTCCCTAGAAGGGATTTAATTATCTATGAAATTGTTGGGCAGCTCAGTCTTGCTGAAGCTAAGTGTAAGGAAGTGGAAGACAGAATCAAGGAGCTGGAGAAACAGGCAATTCTTCTTCCTCTTACGATATTGACATAGAGCCCAATTATATGGACATTTTGTTTTTCTTGATGCTACAACTCGTCAATAAGCTGTTTTTCTGTCCACCATTCTTACCAAATCCCTCTAAGCTTCTAATATTGTTCATCAAAAAGAGGGATTGCATTTTGAAGAACGCAGTTGCTTTCTTTTATCTAAAATATTGGTACTGGCGTTCTGAAAGATTTGATGGGTTGCACCTAATACATGCTTAGCAAGAAGCTCTCTATCTCTTCCCAGCTTTCTTTTATTTTGACTAAGAGTATTTATATCTGCAATCTTTTTGGATTGGTCTGGTACATCTCAATTATTGTACAAATCTTTCATGTAATCTGAAGCTCTGTGGTGTTCTTGTTCTTTTATACTGCTGATGCCCACATAGAGTTAATGTGGATTAACAGGTTGCCGCTCTGGGAGAAGGTGTTTCTCTGGAAGCAAAACTGTTAAGCAGGTTACTGGAGATTTTGTAGTCCTGTGTTTCTTAATCTTCCCTCCTTACATTCTTGACCTTTGGTTTTGTTATTTGCAGGAAGGAAGCTGCCTTGCGGCAAAGAGAGGTATCTTGAGAGAACATGGATACTTATTTTGAGATCAATTCTCTGCCAAATTATTTCATTGATTTGTATTGGTTTATCTTGATCTTTGAGTATTACTGTTTCGGTGGGCTAGGAATAGTGGAGTTAATTGTCAATTTCGCATAGGATACATCATCGAGTTGCAAACTGAGTTTTAGACTCATTATCTATCTTTAGGATTCATAGAGAAAATTTGTCTTGCTGTTGCTGGTAATGCTACAATGATGTGTCTCTTTCTTCACAGGCTACACTTAAGGATGCTAAACAGACAAACACTGGAGTAGATAAAGAGATCACAGTTCTTCGATCTGAAGTAGAGGTATGTGTGATATCTGTCAGTTGCATTGACCAATCCAGCATCAAAGTCGAAGTGGATGTGCTCAAGAGGTGACTGAAGAACATTTTATACATAAATTCCAAGCAGAATGCTAGGGATGAGGCTGCAGCTGCTACTCGACAGCTCCATGGGGCTGAATCTGAAGTAAAAGCTCTTCGATCAATGACTCAGAGAATGACTTTGACTCAAAAAGAAATGGTATGCAACAGCATAACCATGGAGTCTTAGTACCACGGTATTTATTGCTTCAAATGATGGAATGTCATCTTTTTTCCAGGAAGAAGTTGTTCTTAAGAGATGCTGGCTTGCTCGTTATTGGGGTCTAGCTGCAAAATATGGTACTTTGTTACATATACAGTTTTCTTGCATCTTTTAGACTTGGTATAAACTACTGGTGACTCACACTAAAAACCTTCTCTCGAAGCTTGAGAAATCAGTCTATCAGTGATTGTGGAGCAATCACCCTTAAATATCTGAAAACTTTACTGCTATCTAGAGCTGATGAGATTACTGCTAAAGTCAGTCTGTCAGTGACTGTGGAGTAATTGCATTTAAATGTCTAAAAAGTTGGAGAAAATATGGAGCAAAAAGATGCATTCAGCATGCCAATGTTCTCCTTCATTTTTCTCTCCTTTTGCTTTAAACAGGTTTGCTTTCCAAGATTGTGAATTACATTTTTCTCTGCTTAGGTATCTGTGATGATATAGCTGTGTCCAAGCATGAACATTGGTCTTCTTTAGCCCCTCTTCCATTTGAGGTGGTTCTTTCTGCTGGACAAAAGGCTAAAGAGGCAGGATGGGAAAAAGGTGCTTGTAACTTACGTGTCTTTGCAGCCACATTGCTGGCAGTTGATCAGGAACACCATTGGTTGTATGCCTGCCTTGTTTATTTGTGCAATGTGTGTCTGCTGTGCAGGTGATGATCATCCTGAGAGAAGCAAGCCTATTCATGACTTGAGCGATCTTACAGGAGAAGGCAATATAGAGAGCATGCTCTCAGTTGAAATGGGGTTGAAAGAACTTGCATCCTTGAAGGTTTTACCTCAATGCATTTTTGCATTCTCTCCATTTCTCTGTGCAAAGTTTGCTTTGAAATTGACTTACATGATGGTTTGTTCTTAAATAATTGTTATTTACTTGTTACGGTT
The DNA here is from genome assembly GCA_900006705.1 of Sonneratia caseolaris. Lineage (NCBI taxonomy): Eukaryota > Viridiplantae > Streptophyta > Magnoliopsida > Myrtales > Lythraceae > Sonneratia > Sonneratia caseolaris. Next base: position 1,283,355 of record CXYZ01012252.1, read on the forward strand.
GATATTGGAGAATTGTTGCTATGTTGGCCCTTATCAGTGGTTTTAATTTAAGGTTGAAGAGGCTATTGTGCTTGCATTGGCTCAGCAGCGGCGTCCACATTCTGCAAGATACTCTATCTCGGGTATTTTTTTCAATGGATATGTTCTGTTGATTAATTTTCTGATCGCATCCAACTTTTTATTGGTGATCGTTCTAGATGGTGAGATGCTGTTGTCTCTGTGCCCTAAACCCACTCTACCAGCTGGCAGCTGTCTATGAAAACAAATACCCTTTCTAATGCTTGTCTTCTTCATTTTGTTTGTCTCTCAGATGTCAAGTCACCTAGTGATCCAAAATTCATGGAGGCATTTGGTCAGTTTCATTTACTCTTTGAAATTATTGACATTAGGCTGTTGGTGGAGAAATCTCTCTGTCTTGGCCAGACGTGCCTCTTACAGCTTTGCAAGCTCACATGGTCCTATGACACTTTTCATTTCACCTTTAAGTAGTACTCTAGTGAAAGTCTTTCCCTTTTTCTTTTCCTTTTAAATAATCTATTGAACTGCAAACAATTGGTCCAAGCTGCATGGGTTTAAATTCTTCTCCTTGGGAATGACTATAATTTTATGGAATGTGCCTATTTACAGAATTGGGCCCCGAGGAATCTGAGGATGTCTTGTTCAAGGAGGTATCAAGATTTATGTTTAATCATGTTCTTTTGGTTCTGTCTCTCGCATACGTTGCTCTCATAATTGAACTCCTAATACTATGGCCATTAGAATCTTATGATCATCTAGGGCATTTTCTAGGAGGATTCTCTCTGCAACTCCTCATTTTTCACCAACAAACATATGGTGAATATGAAATTCCGTTAGAACTTTGCTTGTGCTTGTCATTTACTAAAGGGGAATCACCCTTGCAGCAGATTTTCTTCTGAGATTCTGCTTGCTTCGAATGCAACTGTAGCTTGATATGATGATCGAGCTTTGAGTATTTCTTCTGAAAGAACATATTTGTACTTTGTTGAGCTTGTGCAAAATTCTCTCTCTTTGATGCATTTGCTCTTTGAACATTTTATAGGCATGGCTTACATATTTCTGGAGAAGAGCCAAAGCCCATGGTATAGAAGAGGAAATCGCCAAAGAGCGTCTCATTTTCTGGATCAACCGCAGTGGGCATTCGCCTACTTCACATGATGCTGTTGATGGTAATAACTCAAATTCCAGATTTTTTAAAAAGTCTTATAGCTATAAAAAGCGCAGGAAGAGCCTGAACTTCATTACACTTGGACATCTGACCGAGCTGGATCCTCCATGTTCAGTTGAGCAAGGCCTGATGGAGCTAAGAAAGCTGGGCATCGAGCACCGACTATGGGAAGCTTCCCGCAAGGAGATTGATCGGCCTTGACACTTACTGCATCAGTTCTTCCCAAAGTACCAGTACTCCATGGAGTTACTTTTTCCCACTTCAGCCTCGTAATTTGATGGGCCTTAAGAATAAAAATCTTAATGTTATTTCCTATTGTTTGAATAAACCAGTCTGCCTTGAATGGAGTTAACGCCAATATCTTTCGATGAGGAAATGAAACAATGGCTGTTTATCTTTCCCTTGAATGGGTCCAGGCGGCTCCTTATCATGGTGAAGTTGAGGACACTGATGCACAATTTTCACCAGTAATCTCCACAAGAGCACTGCCCGAACTTAAAATGATGGAATCTACTTGTGTCTCTGACGATAATCTCCCGCTCTTCCACCAAGGAAACATGCTTCGCGAATTCATGACAGTCCCTGCATGCCCTAAGATTCTTGATGATTACTATAGGGATGTTGCTCGGAGAGGATATTATGCCGAATGCTATTGCAAGCCTCTCACTGTGATCGTGTAGCTGCTGCTTCCTCTCGGGCATAGAGGAAGAAACATCCTCCTCTGTTAAAAGACCCGTAATTCTATCATTCTTTGCAGAGAGATCGAGCTCCTTCAACTTCGAGTAGATCTCCTTTGTTTGGGGATGGTGCCCATCACCAACCACAAAGCGATGCACCTTACCCTTTACGGTTATCCAACTACAGCTCACCTCCTTCCTCAAATTCCTCTCGGCCATTTTCTTCCTAATATCTGCTGCTTCTTCCCATTTACCGAAGGAAGCGTACAGGTTAAACATCAGGATGTACCCTGCAGTATCATCCGGGTCCAATTGAATCAGGTTCTCGGCAGCAATCTTCCCCAGTTCAAGATTCCGATGATTCCAGCACCCACTCAACATACACTTCCAGCTCATTGCATCAGGCTCAAACCTCCCACTCTTTATCAATCCAAACGCCTCATCTAATATCCCAGCACGAGAGTACACATCGACCATGCAGTTATAATGATCAATGGTGGGAGCCACAGCGTATTCTTCACTCATATGGTCCAAGTAACCCTTGGCCTCAGCAACCGAATTTGAGTGGCTGCAAGCACTGAGTACTGCAATAAAGGTCACAGCATTCGGCCTCATGCCATGATCTAACATCCTCTTGAAAAGACTCAGAGCTTCGGGAGCATTGCCATGGTAAGCATACCCCGATATCATGGCAGTCCAAGCAACTGTGTCGGGCTTATTGATTGATTCAAAAACTCGACAAGCACAGCTGAGTTTTCCACACTTTGAGTACATGGTAATTAGTGCACTCTCTCCGAGTAAGGGCGAAACAAGACCTCTCTTTATTGCGTCTGCATGTGCTTGGACTCCTAAACTGAGATAAGCAGCCATGGAGCATGCTTGGAAGACAATAGTATAAATGGAAGGATTCAGAGCCCCATCTTTGGTCCTTAAGGATTTGAAAGTCCTTAGGCACTCATCCAGATCACCCGACTGAGTATAACCTGACAATAATGCGCTCCAGGACACATCGTTAGGGTCCTTTATCTTCTGAAATGACCTGAAAGCTGATTGAAATTGCCTGCACTTTACATAAAAGTCGACAAGTGGAGTTCCAGCTGAGACCTGTGCTTCCAGTCCGAGCTTAATTATATAGCAGTGAATTTGCTTCCCAGTTCTAAAGTCTTCCAGAATTGAGCATGCCTTTAGGGCAGCTGAGAAAACAAGTTCGTCCAATTCAACGTTCTCCCGCACCATATTCTCAAATATCACCAGAGCCTCCTCCTCTTTTGCAGCTTGAATGTATCCCACCATTAGTCCAGTCCCAGCAACCGCTGCATTTCTCTTCTCACCCATCTTATCGTAGGTGATCCAAGCAGCGTCTATTGACCCACATTTGACGTACATATTACAAATTTTGTTGACCACTGAAACATCTTCAGCAAACCCGTGTTTTATCACATGACAGTGAAGTTGCTCGCCAACCTTTACCGAAGAAAGACCAGACAAGGACTTTAGTAGGCTGTTATAGATTGATACATGCTTAACAGGGCCAATCTCTAGTAGCATGCGGGAAAACATCCGTGTTGCTTCGTGAATCCCTCCATTCTTTGCAATGGCAGATATCATTATATTCCAAGAGACAAGATTTCTCTCGCGCATTCCCTCGAACAGCCTCTGAGCTTCCCAGAGACTTCCACACTGGCAGTACATTCGGAGTGCCGAGACCTCCAAGAACACGGGCCGATCTTTCTCGTTACTCAAAAATTTTCTCATTCGCGTATGGATCAATCTCCCGTAGGGCAAAGATCGGAACTCTCCGCAGCACTCGAAGAGGCATTTGTACACGAATGGAGCAGCAGCCACACCGGCCTCGTCCATTTCTTGGAGGAGCCTGTGAGCTTCTTCGAGCCTGCCTTGTCTGGCAAGTGAAATCAAGCGCAGGTTCTCCACCCGGCCCTTCTGCGAGTCCACAGAAGGAGGAGACACCCTGAGAGAAACCCGTGAGGAGATCTGTCCGAAATTTCCGCGCTTCAATGGCGGAGAATTGTATTGAGCTTGTGTCGTTGAAGGGGTCGGAGGCGGGAAAGCAGCCGAGGCCATTGCCATTCGACTGAAGGAATCAGGCAGATGCACTCAATGGAATTGCGAGAACGTCAACATTGCCTCACCCAATCAACCGAAAATATGAAGAAATCTGCAAGAGAGGAGATCTTCTCATCGTTCGATGTTTACGAGAGGCTCTGCGCCGTCGTTGCTTGCTTCGGACATCGCTCGTCAATGCTGCTCCAGGAAAACGGTGAACCAGGTGTATGCACCACCTTGAGGTCATCTTAGCATCGGCTAGACAGAAGCATCCGACGTGGCACACTTGATCAGGCTCAAGGCCCACGAACATGGTACTGGAGAGCCCATATAGTTTGGGCCCAATAGCCCATCCTTGTGTGCATAAGTGACAATATAATGGGCCCAATGGACCACATTTCTTAATGGGCCTTTTCAGTTGAGATAGTACTTGGGCTTTCTGTCACGGCGCTGAATGCCATGCAAAGTCAGCCACGCTGCCGGCAGACATTTTTCACCTGCGTGATTTCCTTCTTTTCAGTAGTAAAAGCATTGAAAGAGGTTTTGAGTTAAGCTTGGGAATTAGGATTTTGAAGGTTAATTTTTGAGATACTACTCAAATCTATACGGATAGGATATATGGATTTAGGTTGGCATCAAGAAATTCTAATAGATTTTGGATAAAAAATGGTGAGTGACTTCAAAACACATCATTCCTGAATCAAATATTTATATAATTTGGCTTGTAAATAATATGATGATTTGTTAAATAATAAATTTTTACCAGTTAAATATTTATCCTTTTTAAGTGCTTATTTGATTATTTTCTCTTTGACTTCTCACCCCATTTTCTTATAAGGCAGTTTGAGGACGATGAACCCCCTTGGTTTTGCAATTTGCACTCCTCTCCATATATTCAATCCCTATCAATTTTCACATGATTTTATCTTTTCTTTTTTTAAAAAAAATAAAATAAAAATATATATATATATATATATATATTGCCTCCTTAAATCCCTCCTTTTAAAATTCTGCAGAGTCTCACGTCATTTAGGCAGCAGTCAAACTGTGATGATCCCCGTCCGGCGACGGCATTAATCTTTCCAAGCGACAGCAATTGACCAGTAGCGGGAGCCCGAGACTCCTTTGCAGAACAGGCAACGCATACACACGGCTTCTTTGACGGGCAGCTCCCGTTGATTGATGTAATTGACAGGAAGGCGAGCCTAGGCAAGTCTCAGGATAGCAAATTGTCCACTCACATCGAGATGCCGGGTCAAGACTGTTCTTCTCTGAGAAACAAGACTCTTCTTGTCCGCGTGAGGTCTGTGATGTGGGGCTTGAGATGAAGGTGGAATCTCCGAAGGTTGCAGTCTCCTATTCTTGGGTCTCCGATAGAACTCCCTCCTCCGCCCGTCGCCTGTTTCTCTCTGCGTTTGAGGGTTTTTCCACGCCTGTCCAGTAATCGAGTCTCGGATTTCTCCTTCTTGCATGCAATATTTTTGTCCCAGTATTAATTATGTTTCCCTCATTTCCCTCTAGTTAGTGTATAATTGGTCTTTTGTGATTTCCTAAATTGTACGACTAAGGGGGAGTTACCGATAATCTCACGAGTCAGGCTCTCAGTTCGAAGTCACCCTTGAACCATTATTATTCATCAGATAGCACAAGCAAAGTAGAAAATAAGAATCTGCATATATTTATAAAATGCTGACCAGTTTAATGATCAAATTAATATGATCTTATTTCAAATCAAAATTACTATAAAATGCCATAAACGGTCATAGCTTGTAAAAGCCTTATTATTAATGGAGGCGACTTGCATGTGATTGGAAGCTCATTTGCAGAACTCCATGACTGCCCATATCGACTGAGCGAGTTTATTGGCGACCCGGAATTCCGAGAACCCCGACGCAGCAGATAAGACCTTGAACTGCTTCTGTGTCCTTTCGTAGCTGTGGAACAACATCAGCATGCCGGTGTCCATCTGGTGGATAAACTTGGACGCCGTGCTCGAGTCCGGCGCCTCCGGCATCAGCATGTTGATGGCGATCACCTTTCCCTTCGCCGGTAGAGCCTCGTAGCAGTTCTTCAACACTTTTATGCAGCACTCGTCGTCCCAGTTATGAAGAGTCTCCTGCGGCCATTGAAAGTACGTAATAATATATCCTTGTCGATTATAAATGAAAAGATTTTGGGTCTGATTCCGCGTAGTTGGACTCTCGTATTTGCGACGTAAAATTCACCTTGATCATGATTGCTTCTCCTTCCGGAATGCTCACAAACATGTCCCCTCCAACATACTCGACACCTGGAATTACTTTGCAGGCACGCTTATTTAGTATTGAAAACACGAATTGTGAATTCTTGTTAAAGAAATCATAAAATAAATAAAGATGGAAATTGGAAATTTTATCAGAGAAAATTACCAGGGTAGGATGGAGCCTCTCTAACAACATGAGGCTGGTCGAAGTTGATGCCTTTAATGGAAGGGTACTTGGAGATGACCATGCTGAGGCACTTCCCGGTGCCGCCGGCAACGTCGACAAGCGAGCTCAGCCCCTCAAACCCGCTGTATACTTTGAGGACCTCTTCCATTTCGACCAGAGAGAGCCCCACCATTCCCCGGTTGAAGATCTCGTTGAAGTTCGGGTCGACGCTTGCGTACTGAAACAACGGCATTCCGTTCGCTTTCTCGAACTGGTCATCCCCACCGAGTATTGCAGCCTTCCCGTTCGGCCTGTTATAGCACGACGATGTCAACTAAGCTACGTTCCAAAATGCTCAGAGATAATGCAAACTGTTCAGACTTTTATATACAGTCAACAATGAAGAGCAGCTCAACTAGAACAGACATGAATGTTAACGCTGCTACTGACGCATGTTTTTGTTTTTCCTTATAACTACGTGCTCGTGTGTATATATATATATTTATATTACCAAAACCCTGTGTAAGCCCGATGGAAGACGAGGGCTAGCATTGACGCCAGTGACTTTCCCTGGCCTCTGTGAACGAAGTGTTCGGCCGTGGGAGTGAGGGCGTAGATCCTCTCGGTGCTGCCCTCTCCGGCTGCCCGCAGAGAACACGTCAGGAGACTGTGGCTGGCCAGGAGGCAAAGCATCCTGTCCAGCCTCGCAGCTACTCCTGGCCGGCTCTCCTCACGCAGCTTGGAAGCGATCTCAACAGCCGAAATTCCTGCTCCACTGGCCTTGGCGATGATCTCGAAAACGTCGAGCTCCACGGCAGCTTTCAACATCACCGGGAGCATGAAGCAGCCGATGACCTGCAGAGCCTCGAGACACCCATCAGCGGCTTCTTTCGAATATTCCTCGTCCAAGGTTACGGATTGTCGAGCTTCCTTCTCCGCGTGATTCATATTCATCCCTCCAATGAATCCAATCCTACCCCTCACAAATTCTATTTACTCTTGTTTTGCTATGTGCATGTTGTGGTGCCCACCGACTCCAAACCTATGTATAGAGATTTTGTTCCCCATAACTTGGGGAATTTCTTACTAAGAAATTAAAATAAAAAATTACATTGGAATACCTATAAATTTACAATTGTTCATCAATAAGTCTTATAAGTTGCAATGTATCTTATTGAGTCATTTATGTTTGGGCTCTTCAAATAGTTAGCTGTCATTACATTTTGGATGACATGTACAAATAGCTGCATATTTATATCCAAGTGGCGGACATGTCATATTGACACGACATGACAAATTAGCAACTTCTTGTCATG
>CXYZ01012252.1:1291826-1378307 GCA_900006705.1 Sonneratia caseolaris
GGACTCTCGTATTTGCGACGTAAAATTCACCTTGATCATGATTGCTTCTCCTTCCGGAATGCTCACAAACATGTCCCCTCCAACATACTCGACACCTGGAATTACTTTGCAGGCACGCTTATTTAGTATTGAAAACACGAATTGTGAATTCTTGTTAAAGAAATCATAAAATAAATAAAGATGGAAATTGGAAATTTTATCAGAGAAAATTACCAGGGTAGGATGGAGCCTCTCTAACAACATGAGGCTGGTCGAAGTTGATGCCTTTAATGGAAGGGTACTTGGAGATGACCATGCTGAGGCACTTCCCGGTGCCGCCGGCAACGTCGACAAGCGAGCTCAGCCCCTCAAACCCGCTGTATACTTTGAGGACCTCTTCCATTTCGACCAGAGAGAGCCCCACCATTCCCCGGTTGAAGATCTCGTTGAAGTTCGGGTCGACGCTTGCGTACTGAAACAACGGCATTCCGTTCGCTTTCTCGAACTGGTCATCCCCACCGAGTATTGCAGCCTTCCCGTTCGGCCTGTTATAGCACGACGATGTCAACTAAGCTACGTTCCAAAATGCTCAGAGATAATGCAAACTGTTCAGACTTTTATATACAGTCAACAATGAAGAGCAGCTCAACTAGAACAGACATGAATGTTAACGCTGCTACTGACGCATGTTTTTGTTTTTCCTTATAACTACGTGCTCGTGTGTATATATATATATTTATATTACCAAAACCCTGTGTAAGCCCGATGGAAGACGAGGGCTAGCATTGACGCCAGTGACTTTCCCTGGCCTCTGTGAACGAAGTGTTCGGCCGTGGGAGTGAGGGCGTAGATCCTCTCGGTGCTGCCCTCTCCGGCTGCCCGCAGAGAACACGTCAGGNCACTATGCCTGGCTGGCTCTCCTCACGGATCTCGGAAGCGATCGCGACGGCCGAAACTCCAGCTCCACCAGCGTAGGCGATGATCTCAAACACGTCCAGCTCCACGGCAGCTTTCAACATCACCGGGAGCATGAAGCAGCCGATGACCTGCAGAGCCTCGAGACAGCTTTCAGAGCCTTCTTTTGAATATTCCCCGTCCATGGTTACGGATTGTCGAACTTCCTTCTCCGCGTGATTCATATTCACCCCTCCAATGAATCCAATCTACCCCTCATAAATTCTAATCGATGTTGTTTTGCTATGAGCGTGTCGTGGCGCTCACTGGCACCACACCTATTTTGTTCCCATAACTAAGTGAAGTTCGTACTAAGAAATGAAAATGAGAAATTGCATTGGAATCCTCATAAGTTTACCATTCTTTGCGAGTAAGTCCCATAAGTTGCAATTATCTTATTGAGTCATATATGTTTCACCACGTTACATTATGACTTTCATGGTGCGGCAGTTGTTCACTGTGGACTTACGGCGTACGCCTTAGAAAGTTCTCGCTGTGTTCTAATTGGTCAGCTCTTACTTGGACCGGCATATGATGATCTACTTATTTTTATGGTAAATTTTAAAAAAATAAAATCGGAGAAAACTCTTAATGTTTATGAGCGAATCTAAGAACATTTTCTTATTTTAAAGAATATTCTATCACTGAGAGAGAGAGAGAGAGAGAGAGAGAGAGAGAGAGAGAGTTGATCCTACATAAACTCCATAAGTTTATATCCAAATCCGAAGACCCTGGGCACCCATATGATATTATTGAGCGGTTGAGTCTCCTGCATAGTTTTAAAATTCGGATTGAGTCGGCCGGTTTGACCAGTTCAACGGAAACCAACAACTCATTCAGTCCGGTTCTCATAAAAGACCTAATTGTACCTTTAAAGAGGTTAACTCCAGTTAAACCAGCTAATTCCTGATTCGACTAGTGAATCCAATTAAATTTATGAAAAAATTAACCGACTNACTGAGCGAGCTTACCGGCGACCCGGAATTCAGAGAATCCCGACGCCGCAGATAAGGCCTCGAACTGCTTCAGCGTCCTTTCGTGGCTTTGGAACAACATCAGCATGTATGTGTCCATCTGGTTGATGAACTTGGATGCTGTGCTCGAATCCGGCGCCTCCGGCATCAGCACATTGATGGCGATTACCTTTCCCTTCGCGGGCAGAGCCTCGTAGCAGTTCTTCAACACTTTTATGCAACTCTCGTCGTCCCAGTCATGAAGAGTCTCCTGCGGCCAGTGAAAGTATGTAATAATGTGTCTTTCTCGATTGTAAATGAAAAGATTTTGGGTCTGATCCCCCTTGGTCCGACTCTCGTATTTGCGATGTAAAATTCACCTTGATCATGATTGCTTCTCCTTCCGGAATGCTCACAAACATGTCCCCTCCAACATGCTCGATACCTGGAATTATTTTGCACTCACGCCTATTTAGTATTAAAAACCAGAATTGTAAATTCTTTATAATGAAATCATAAAATAAATAAAGATGGAAATTTTACCAGAGAAAATTACCAGGGTAGGATGGGGCGTCTCTAACAACATGAGGCTGGTCAAAGTTGATCCCTTTAATGGAAGGGTACTTGGAGACGACCATGCTGAGGCACTTCCCGGTGCCGCCAGCCACGTCGACAAGCGAGCTCAGCCCCTCAAACCCGCTGTATACTTTGAGGACCTCTTCCATTTCGACCATGGAGAGCCCCACCATTCCCCGGTTGAACATATCGTTGAAGTTTGGGTTGGCACTCGCGTACTGAAACAACGACATTCCGTTCTCTTTCTCGAACTGATTATCCCCACCGAGTATTGCAGCCTTCCCGTTCGGCCTGTTATAGCACGACGATGTCAACTAAATTATGTTCCAAAATGCTCAGTGATGACGCATACTGTTCAAACTTATATATATTCCGTCAACAATGAAGAGCAGCTCAACTAGAACAGACATTAATGTCAACGTTATTATGGATACCCGGTTTTGTTTCTCCTCAAAACTACGAGTGTGTGTGTGTGTGTTTACATTAAATACGCCCTGTGTAAGCCCGATGGAAGACGAGGGCTAGCATTGACGCCAGTGACTTCCCCTGGCCTCTGTGAACGAAGTATTCGGCCGTGGGAGTGAGGGTGTAGATCCTCTCGGCGCTGCCTTCCTGATGACAATCTTTGTCTCTGGCTGCCCGGAGAGAACACGTCACGAGACTGTGGCTGGCCAGGAGGCAGAGCATCCTGTCCAGCCTCGCCACTTTGCCTGGCTGGCTCTCCTCACGGATCTCGGAAGCGATCTCGACGGCTGAAACTCCGGTTCCACCAGCCTTGGCGATGATCTCAAACACGTCGAGCTCCACGGCAGCTTTCAACATCACCGGGAGCATGAAGCACCCGATGACCTGCAGAGCCTCGAGGCAACCATCAGAGCCATCTTTTGAATATTCCTCGTCCGTGGTTACGGATTGTCGAACTTCCTTCTCCGCGTGATTCATACTCACCCCTCCAATGACTCCAATCTATCCCTCACGTACTGTTGTTTTGCTATGAGCATGTCCTGGCACTGGCACCACACCTATTTAAAGATATTTTGTTCCCATAACTGAGGGAATTCTCGTACTAAGAAACGAAAATGAGAAATTGCATTGGAATCCTCGTAAGTTTACCATTCTTTGCGAGTAAGTCCCATAAGTTGCAATTATCTTATTGAGTCACACATGTTCGACCACGTTACATTATTAAGTCCAACCAGTCAGCTATAATTACATCTTACATGATATATACAAATAACCACATTTATATTTACATGACGGACATGTCATGTTGACACGACTTGGCACATTAGCAACTTCTTACCACGTCACCGCACCGCATCGGCTAAATTCTACCATGTTGATACATTAGCATAAGAGTTGTTACAAGGATAGATAACAGCTACATGTGCATGATCATTATGGAGAGTGACCGATAGAAATCAAATATACTATGAAAGTGAAAGTTATATTGTAAAAAAATTGTAAATTTATAAGATTTCTTTGATTATTTTTTCGAGTGAAGGTTAATGGAATGCAATGACATTTTTTGAAAGAAAATAGAGAGAAAATTAGTGATATGAAGTTAGTTAGTCTTATAAATGTAAATGGATGGAATTAAAAGCAACCTTGGAGTTAGCATTCATTAAACTCTTAATTGAAACATCCTTATTCCACTAATGAACTGCGAAGTGGCAGATGTTTATTTGCTCAGGCAAGGACATGATTGACCGGCAGTGGAGTGGAGCAGTACAAGATTCCCTCGCAGGATGGGACAGCTAACGCATGCACCATCACACATCATCGCCGATAATGTCACACACGACATCTTCTGTGACGGGCAACTGCCGCGATTGATGTAATGACAGGACGATGAGCTTATACAAGTCTTATAAGCCAAAAATGTCCACTTGAGATAAATCAACGTCGCCCTCTTCTTCAATGGATAGTGTGCATACTTCTATGGTTCTCCTCTCTATAAACCTAGAGGTTAGAGCGAGAAAATATGATAATTGAGATGTCACTCTAGACTATTCTTATCTAAGAAACAAGACTCTTCCCCTCCTCACGAGGTCTATCATGAGACCTGTCGAAAGCTGGCCTAACTTAGGTACGACACGGAAAATTGGGCTTGGTTTAGGGTTTTTGGGCCATCGGAGATAGTGGGTCATGTCGGTATGGCACAAAAATAAAATTTCATTGGCCAAAAAGCACAAAAAACTATTTACAATAAAAGAAATTTTATGAGAAACTTTTTAAAAAATTAATTATATATAAATAATTATATTTTAATATTTTTCAAATTAATATAATATTTAGATTAATTTATTAATTATATCGTACTAATATTTATTTTGAAATATTAAATTGCCTAATTTAAAAAAATTATTTTCTTATTTGGGCTAGCTTGACAATTTGAAATATAAAATATTCATATCCGGACCAACCGAGGTAGTGGTTCGTGGTTCACACAGCCGAGATAGAGAGGTTTTGTGACCGGCATAGCACAAAATTGTCGGGGCCGCCCTGAATTGAAAGGTCCATCTGTCATAGGGCGTGAGATCGAGTGGAATCTCTAAAGGCTGCATTAATCTCCTATTTTTCAGTCTGGCAGAATCCCCTCCTCTGCCCGCTGCACGCATGTTTCTCTCTACGTTTAGGGTTCTTCCAAGAATGTCCTGTATCGGACGTCCCAACATTACAAGTGACCGATGATCTCATGCGTTAGGCTTTCAGTTTCAAGTTACCTGTGACCCTTTATTATACATCTAGTGACACAAGCAAAGTAGAAAACAAGGATATCCAATCTCTTACCATCGACACAAGTAACCCACCAACAGTTATTTGAAGGAACACTAGTTAACCAGCTCAATGTAACGGTCATAGCTAGTAAAAGCTTCAGTAATAATGGAGAAGACTTGCGTATCACTGGAGGCTCACTTGCAGAACTCCACGATTGCCCGTATTGGTAGAGCAAGCCCATCGGCGACCCGGAATTCCGACAACCCCGAAGCCACAGATAAGGCCTTGAGCTGCTTCAGCGTCCTTTCATGGCTTTGGAACATCATCATCAGGCAGGTGTCTATCTGGTTGACAAACTTGGACGCCGCGCTCGAATCCGGCGCTTCTAGCATCAGCATGTTGATGGCTATCACCTTTCCCTTTGACGGAAGAGCCTCGCAGCAGTTCTTCAACACTTTTATGCAGCACTCGTCGTCCCGATCAAGAAGAGTCTCCAGTGTTATCGGTACCCTTTATTTTTCTATTTTTCTATCATATTTTAAACTAATGTGTATTTTATGTAATCCAAAACAAAAAAAAACAGCTGTAAAATTTTTTTTAAAAAAATCATAAAATAAATAAAGATGAAAATTGGAAAATATACATCAGAGAAAACCTGGGTAGGATGGTGCGCCTCTAACAGCGTGAGGCCGGTCGAAGTTGATCATGCCCTTACTGGAAGGCTACCCACTCGGACACGACCACGCTGAGGCACTTCCCGGTGCCGCCAGCCACGTCGACGAGCGAGCCCAGCCCCTAGAACCCGCTGTATACTTCGAGGACCTCTTCCATTTCGACTGTGGGGAGCCTCACCATTACCCGGTTGAACATGTCGTCGAAGTTCAGGTCCACGCTCGCGTACTGAAACACCGGCATTCCATTCACTTTCTCGAACTGGCCATCCCCGTCGAGTATCGCAGCCTTCCCATTCGGCCTGCCAAAATGCTTAGTGATACTGCAAATTTTCCAGAGTACAGAGAGACCAATAAGGAGCAGCTTAACTAGAATAGACATGTGGCTGATGATGCATCTTTTTGTTTTTTTTTCTATTAGCTACGTGCGTGAATATATATATATATATATGTATGTGTATATATTACCAAAACCCTACACAAACCTGATGGAAAAACGGAAGCTAGCGTTGAAGGCAGCGACCTCCCCTGGTGTCTGTGAACGAAGTGCTCGGCGGTGGCCATAAGGCCGTGGATCCTCTTGGGGCTGCCCTCCTGACGACGTTTTCCTTTGGCGCCCGCTGCACGGAGAGAACACGTCAAGAGACGGTGGCCGGCCAGGAGGCAAAGCATCCCGTCCGGCCTTGCCGCTAATCCTGGCCGGCCCTCCTCCCGAAGCTCAGAAGCAATCTCGACGGCCGAAACTGCTCCACCGGCCCTCGCAATGATCTCGATCACATCTAGCTCCACGGCAGCTTTCAACATCACCGGGACCATGAGGCAGCCAGTGACCTGCAGAACCTCGAGACAGTCGTCAGCGGCTTCTCTTTGAATCCTCATCATGGTTACGGATTGTCGAACTTTTTTTCTCCGCGTGATTCCCACAATGAATCCAATCCACCTCTCACAAGTTGTAACTACAGCTATTTGCTCAGTGCATGTTGTCGTGCTCACTTGAATTCACATATACTATGAAAACAAATATACATTAACTCATTAATATATTTTTTTAAACTTACAGAATTCATTTATAAAAAAAAATTTCCTATTATTTTTCCAAGTGAGTGGAAGTTAATGGAATGGACTGACTTAAAAAATAAAATAAAATCTAATAAAATAGAGAGAAAATTAGTGATATTTGAATAGGCATTCATTATTTTTTTTTTAAAATCCTTATTCCAATAGTAAAAATTGTAGTTTTTAAAATTAGACAGAACCAGCAATCGGTGTAAGTATAGGTTTATGGGTCGGACAAAGGGTTCAATGGGTCAGATTGGGGGTTCGATGGATCAGATCGAGTGTTCAATTAGTTGAACCGTATATTTAATAAATAATATTACTAATAAATTTATATAATATCATAATTTAAATATGATTTATAATAAAAATACTTAACATAATCATTATATTAAAGAAAAATTTAACATAAAATATAAATATAAGTATAATAAAATAAAATACATACGTTATAATATATATATTTTAAAATTTTAAATAAGTTGATTTTTTCATCAGTTCTACTGAGTTCATCAATAGGATCAGAAACCGGCCGGTTCAACCAAATTTGACCTCAATGAGAGTGCACTTAGGTTTCTTTATAAGAACTAGACCGGGTGAGTGGCCAGTAAAAATCTAATTAATAGGATGTACATATGAAAATAAAACATCACAACTCAAATTGCATTTCATTTTTTATATTGCCTCTTTCTTAGCAAAGGTAACAGTAACAACAATGTCCAACTTTGGCCTTGATTTTGAGTCTCTCCGTTACACCAATTTCGACAAACCCAGAAAGAAAGGAAAAAAAAATACAGCAATTTCGTTGATGCAACCAGCAATGTTTCATGCTGCTCGACGAGGACGACGCGTCAATGTATTACGTTATCCTCGCTCGTGAAGAATCAAGATTCATGTGTTAAACCTTTTAAATTGACGGACAATGTTGCCTTATCCACCCTCCCATATTCTCAAGCGTTGATCTTTCTAAGGATGCTCGGAATTATTTTGACTTTCATGGTGCGGCAGTTGTTGACTGTGGACTTACGGCGTACGACTTAGAAAGTTCTCGCTGTGTTCTAATTGGTCAGCTCTTACTAGGGATCGGCATCTGATGATTTACTTATTTTTATGGTAAATTAAAAAAAAAATCGGAGAAGACTCTCAATGTTTATGAGCGAATCTAAGAACATTTTCTTATTTTAAAGAATATTCTATCACTGAGAGAGAGAGAGAGAGAGAGAGAGGAGGAGGAGGAGAGTTGATCCTACATAAACTCCATAAGTTTATATCCAAATCCGAAGACCTTGGGCACCCATATGATATTATTGAGCGGTTGAGTCTCCCGCATAGTTTTAAAAATCGGATTGGATCAGTCGGTTTAACCAGTTCAACGGGAACCGACTACTCACCTAGTTTGGTTCCTGTAAAAGACCTAATTGTACCTTCAAAGAGGTCAACTTCGATTGAACCAGCAAATTCCTGGTTCAATTGATGAATCAGCAAATTCCTGGTTCAATTGATGAACCTAATTGAATTTGTAAAAAAATTAATCGACTTAAAATTAATAAAAATAAAATATATTATAATATATTTATATTTTATATTAAGTTTTTGTTTAATATAATGATTATATTAATAATTTTTATTATAAATTATATTAAAATTATGATATTAAATAAATAAATTAATAATATTATTTATTAAATATACAATTTAATGCATTAAATTTTCGGTCCAATCAATAAACTCACTCATCACTCATTTTTTATTCCATTCCATTTCAAAAATTATGTTATCACATCATGCATTATTACTCATCATCGTCAATAATAGTGCACATGACTTCCTTGACGGCTGACTCCCGTGATTGATGATGTGATGATGTGATGACAGGACCATGGGCTTAGACTATTCATCCATGAGAAACGAGATCCTTCTTTTTCTGCGTGAGGTCTGTAACGGGGCTCGAGACCTGGTGGAATCTCCTGTGGCTGCATTAATCATCTCCTATTATCCTTCCATCTGACATAACCCCTCCATTTAATCTCCTATTAATCTCTCTGCGTTTGAGGGTTTTTCTACGAATATCTGGTATCAAGTCTTGGATTTCTCGTTTAATCGTCTCGCTTGGAATGCCTCAGGTCTAACATTATGTCTCATTCATCCATATATAATTGATCTTAGTGATTTCATGAATTGTACAATTAAGGGGATTTACCAATAATCGCACCCGTAAGGCTTTCAGTTTCAAGTTACTTGTGAACCATTATTATGCGCCAAATAGCACAAGCACATTAATAAAAATTACTGTTTTAAAATATCTGAAATGGTAGTGGCTACTAAAAGCCTTATTAATGGAGACGACTTGCACGTGATGGGAAGCTCATTTGCAGAACTCCATGACTGCCCATATCGACTGAGCGAGCTTATCGGCGACCCGGAATTCCGAGAACCCTGACGCCACACATAAGGCCTCGAACTGCTTCAGTGTCCTTTCGTGGCTTTGGAACATCATCAGCATGCCGATGTCCATCTGGTGGATAAACTTGGACGCCGTGCTCGAATCCGGCACTGCCGGCATCAACATGTTGATGGCGATCACCTTTCCCTTCGCCGGTAGAGCCTCGTAGCAGTTCTTCAACACTTTTATGCAGCACTCATCGTCCCAGTCATGAAGAGTCTCCTGCGGCCAGTGAAAGTACGTAATGATATGTCGTTCTCGATTATAAATGAAAAGACTTGGGGTCTGATTTCCTTGGTTCACATTCTCGTATTAGCTGCGTAAAATTCACCATGATCATGATTGCTTCTCCTTGCGGAATGCTCACAAACATGTCACCTCTTCCATTTCGACCATCGAGACCCCCACCATTGCCCGGTTGAACACATCGTTGAAGTTTGGGTCGACGCTCGTGTACTGAAACAACAACATTCCGTTCGCTTTCTCGAATTGGTTATCGCCACTGAGTATTGCAGCCTTCCCATTCTGCCTGTTATAGCACGACCATGTCAACAATGAAGAGCAGCTCAACTAGAACAGACATAAATGTTAACGTTGCTATTGATGCGTGTTTTTGTTTTTCCTTCAAACTGCGCGCGCGCGCGTGTATTTATATTACCAAAACCCTGTGCAAGCCCGATGGCAGGCGAAGGCTAGCATTGAGGCCAGTGACTTCCCTTGGTCTCTGTGAACGAAGTACTTGGCCGTGGGAGTGAGGGCGTAAATCCTCTCGGTGCTGCCCTCCTGACGACAACCTTTGTCTCCGGCTGCCCGGAGAGAACACGTCAGGATACGGTGGCTGGCGAGTAGGCAAAGCATCCTGTCCAGCCTGGCCGCTATTCCCGGCCGGCTCTCCTCACGGATCTCGGAAGAGATCTCGACAGCCGAAACTCCGGCTCCACCGGCCTTGGCGATGATCTCAAACACATCGAGCTCCACGGCAGCTTTCAACATCACCGGGAGCATGTAGCACCCATGACCTGCAGAGCCTCGAGACAGCCATCACAGCCTTCTTCTTTTGAATATTCCTCGTCCATGGTTACGGATTGTCGAACTTCCTTCTCCGCGTGATTCATATTCATCCCTCCAATGAATCCAATCTACCCCTCACAAATTCTAAATATTGTTGTTTGCTCCGTGAGCGGTTGATGTTCACTGCCACCACACCTATATATAAAGATTTTTTTTTTTCCTTTAGTAGACAGTTTTCTTTTTAAGGAAAACTGGATTATATATTTTAAAATTTTAGTTTCTTTTTTGGGTAAATAAGCCGTAAAAGTTTCAACAACTGATATTTGATTTTAAATGTTTAGTTTTATTATATGTTAAGTTCTATTTGTTAACCACCGCTAAATATGTGTAAACCATCATTTATAAATGTTTACATGATTGACTTATCATGTTGGCGTAGCATTACACAATAGCAACTTAGTGCTACGACATCGCTTCACATTTGTATATTTTACCACATTATCGCTTTAGGCTAACATATGAATGTCACATCTGTAATAACTATTATTTCAGCATATTTATTATAAAAATTGACAAATAAAACTTAATTTTACAACAAATGAAACATATTAAATTAAATATGATACGTTAAAAATTTTATAAGACACTTATAAAAATGGAGAAAATTTTCAAAATTTCCTAGTAATTTTACCGTTTCTTTAATCAAAATACAATACCTTTTAGAAAAAAAAAAGAAAGTAGAAATAAATTATGAGAACTTATAAGTTTGTCCTATTTTGATAAGTGAATCATATAAATTTTAGGATGATATGTCGAGTATTATATATATGTTATATTGTTAAATTTAAAATATTAATACCCTTATATTTTAGATAACATTTATCAATTAACCATCGTTTATTTATGCTTATTGGTTAGACAAGTTAGGATGATCTCGTGGCATGAGACAAATTACAATACCTTATAAAATGTATAAGATTTAATACAATACACTTTAAATCTTCTTAATCTCACTTGTAAATGGGCGGAAATAGGAATGACAAATTTGACCCACCACTCTGGGTATGGCAGCCGCCCCAGCCCGGCTGTAATATTAAAAAACTTTTGACCAGCCGTATTATATTATTGATATATATTTTATAATATATATTAAGCTAATATTTAATTAATTTTTAAAAATAATTTATGGTAGAATGGGTCGGGGCACCGGCCGTATCGAGCCGACCCGTCACGTGTCTTGAGGCGGGGCGCGGCGGGCCAAGTTTGTGGGAGTATTTTTACTCGATTACATTATAAAAATCATGTAATAAGCATTCATTAAAATTTTTTAATTGTTCACTTCACTAATATGGGTAAAAGAAACAGATTTTAAATCAAAATTAGCCAGTAATCTTCAACGTACATTTAAGTAAAGAAAATATTTGTATGAATTGACTTGCGAGTAAGGCGATCTATTACTCAATAGGTTTTTATTGATTAGACGTTTGCCTTTTGAGGTTGCACTCTTTATTATTTAGTGATATTGTAGGGGTTGTGGTATCCCATCTTTGTTTCATGTAATATACTATTTCTCTTTGGACAATTCTCCCATTTTTCTTATCGAAAAAAATATTTTTTGATTGTTCATTTCACCGATTTAGATTGATCAATGAGCACGTAAAATACCTTTTAAGTGTATTCAAGTTGAAATAGATATTATAACTCAAATTGCATATTGTCGTGGTTCTCCGTTACGTCCAAGCAAAGTTATTAATATAACGCATTGTCCAACCTTGACGTGTGTGGGTATCCCAACCACGCCAATTTCAACAACCCAGAAAAAATGCTGCAACAATTTCATCGATACAACTGGCGATATGTATTAAACCTTTAAAATTCGATCCCTCACCATATTCTCGACATCTATTTTTACACACGGCATTGATATTATAATAAGACACGTATCCAAGATGAACTCAGGCGCTTGTTTGACTGTGGACTTACAGGGCGTGTCTGAGTCGGGAAGTCCTCAACGTGCTCGGCTCAGCCCTTACGAGGGTTCGACGTCAGGTGATTTACTTATCAACTCCGTAGCCCACACGGAGCATATCCAAACTTGAGGACTACTTTGGGCCTCCCGATGATATTTTTGGGCTGCTATCCCGATTCAGCAGTCCAAGGAGTTTGAATCTCACTAGTGAAGTGGGCCACAGGCCTAACTCTTGTATGGGCTTATCATTATGGGCCGCTCAAATTCGGCCCAAGTTGTCATATGGGCCAAAAGTAATGGGCTCCGATGCTGACGTGGCATTTCTTCACTTGTACTGTCTTTGCTGGGTTAAAACCGTACAGCTGGCGTGTTTTACTAGAAACCAAGCGAGGTGTTAGTTCTCCTTTCAGCGTCGATGAAGGCGGTCGATCGACGATGTTCTCCGGCAGACCGCACCCCCACCCCACCCCACCGCCACACCGCCCGATGCCACTGTGAGGCGGATGTTCCTGACCAAGGCCCAATGCCAGGAGCTCGCCCTTGAACGCCGCGAGGAGGAGGTTGCTGCGCAGAGATGCCGACAGGAACAGCTACCCTCCAAGAACCGCTTCCACGGAGCCTCCATCCAACAACGCCAAGACCTCTTTCTCCGACCGAAGGGACCGAGAACCAGACCGGCGTGAGCGGGACCGTGAGTCTGAGAGGAGGAATCGGTAGCGGGAGCGTGCTAGGCTGGAGAAGCTAGCTGCTGAGGGAGAAGGCGAAGGAGCTGGAAGCGATTAAGGGGCCGTATTTGGGTTCGAAGAAGCCTAAGAGGAGGGTTATTAAACCCAGCGAGAAGTTCAGGTTCTCGTTCGATTGGGAGAACACGGAGGACACTTCGAGAGACATGAACTCACTGTATCAAAATTCTCACGAGGCGCAGCTGCTGTCTGGGCGAGGATTTCGTGCTGGAATGGACTGGAGGGAATGGAAGAAGCTAAGCAAAGAACGAGAAGGAGCTGAGGGAGGAGATTCGGAGGAAGGATGGAGTTGAGGAAAAGCCGGAAGAAGCTTCGGCCGTGAAGCAGAAGGTAGAAGCTGCTGATTTGTATGACACGTTTGATATGATAGTGGATAGGCACTGGAGCCAGAAGAAACTCGAGGAAATGACGGAGAGGGATTGGAGGATATTCAGGGAGGATTTCAATATCTCATACAAGGATTCCAAGATACCCGGCCGATGCGGGACTGGGCTGAGAGCGAGCTTAGCCCTGAGCTGCTGAAGGTCGTTGAGAGGGCTAAATACACGACTCCATCTACTATTCAAATGGCTGCTATACCTCTTGGACTGCAGCAGAGAGATGTGATTGGGATTGCTGAGACGGGTTCAGGTAAGACCGCTGCCTTTGTGCTTCCTATGTTGACTTACATTTCGAGGCTGCCCACGTTGAGTGAGGAGAATGAGGCTGAGGGGCCTTATGCTGTCCTGATGGCACCTACCCGTGAGCTTGCTCAGCAGATTGAAGAGGAAACTCTGAAGTTTGCGCATTATATGGGTATCAATCAGGGTGGTTTCCGTTGTTGGTGGGTAGTCAATTGAGGAACAGAGATTTAAGATTAGGAATGGCTGTGAGGTTGTGGCTGCTACTTCTGGGCGGTTGCTTGATTGCTTGGAGAGGCGGTATGCTGTCCTGAATCTTTCTGATTATGTGGTTCTTGATGAGGTGGATAGGATGATTGCTATGGGCTTTGAGCTGCAGGTTGTTGGAGTGTTGGATGCTATGCCCGCCAGCAATTTTAAGCCTAAAAATGAAGAGGAGGAGCTTGATGAGAAGAAGATATACCGTACAGCCTATATGTTTAGTGCAACAATGATGCCTGGTGTGGAGCAGCTCACAAGGAAGTACTTGAGGAATCCTGTTGTGGTCACCATTGGCACTGTAGGAAAAGCAACTGACTTGATATCCCGGCATGAGATAATGGTGAAGGAATCGGAGAAGTTCCCCAAGTTGCAGAAGTTGCTGGATGATCTCGGTGATAAGACTTCATTCGTGTTTGTTAACACGAAGAAGAATCATGATACTGTTGCAAAGGACTTGGACAAGGCGGTTTGCAGGGCGACCACTTTGCATGGTGGCAAGTCGCAGGACTAGAGAGAGATAAGTCTTGAAGCTTTAGGTCTAAGAAATATACTGTTCTTGTGGCAACTGATGTTGCAGGGCATGGTATCAACATTCCTGATGTGGCCCCACACCATAAATTATGATATGTGAGGAAACATAGAAATGTATACTTACCATATTGGGCAAGCAGGTCGTGCAGGGAAGACTGGTGTGGCCATGACATACCCGACTCTAGGTGACACTGATGTCTTCAATGATCTCAAGCAGATGCTTACTCAGAGTAACAGCCTGGTGCCTGCTGAACTTACAAGGCATGAGGTTTCCAAGTTTAAGCCTCTAACAATCCCTGACAGACCAGACCCCCTAGATGGAATGACAGTTCTTATGCTCATTAGGATTAACAGAGTTTTATTTTTGGCTGGATTTTCCTGTTGGAGAGTCAAATCCCTACAATACCTGGTGGTTTGGCATTCTATGCATTTGATATTTAAGGCCATTCTCAAAATGGGGAAATAAATTGGCTCTTTTAAGGGTATATAAGTTGGTTGATGACTTCATTCTTCTTTACTACCGGCAATCAATTTCTGTTTGCATTAGCTTTGGGAGTTTAAGTTGGCTTGACAGGTTTTGGTAAAAAGGCTTCCCGCCTCTCCAAATTAAATTGAGGTTGACTTGGGCTCTCTATCTGGAGGCTCTCAGAACGAATGTCCCATGTCTTGCTGGTTCTTGTTTCTTCTGCCTCTTGAGGAATACGGTTGATTGCTGAATTGCGAGTATACTGCTTCTTACTCCTGTCTTCTATTGCTTGCAGTTGGAGAAGTTGAAGAAGTGCCCTACTTTCATCAATCTCACTCTTCTTGATATCTTCCTGCTTGACATCCTATGGAACCCAACTCGAGCTACTGTAAGCATACCAATCATTTAATAGTTCATTGATGATTTGTGATGACCTTGATGGATCTGAGTAATGGGTTGGGAAGGGTTCATAATCTTATTTCTTCATTATTCATTAATTTGTTTTTATAAATAGGCACTGGAAATAGCCTCACAATCTGACTCAACCTTGGTAGTTGAAGGCGGTCAGAGAAGGGCTGTTACACTTTTTTTTTTTTTAAATTTATTTACTGGAAGCATAACTATAAAGGAAAAGAACACAAGGACGCAACCATCTTGTATCTACATTCTTGCGGATGAGTTTGCACTCCGTCAAAAGCTGAATCGCCGATCAGGAATGAAAGAAGAACGTGTTGATGACCGCTGGATCAGGCTTTTCCGTTCAGTGGCGCCTCGGGTCCACTCCTACTGCCTTTAGGGTCTGTGCGTCTCGAGGACTGCAGGATCCATGGATTTAGTGGAGCCAGAGGCGTTATCGAACCAGTTGCAGGATTGCAGGATGAGAACGGATAACAAGATGTGATACATATTTGATTTCATCTCTTGTAAGGTGCGAGGTGGTACCGAGTGTAAGGGTCGGCGCGGACCGGGTCCTGGAGGGTTCGAGGGAACTTCTGGATGTGGGCCACCTTTCGGAGGAAGGACTTGTTGACGAACTTGTCAGCAGAGTTGATCACGCTCTCTGGATCGTCCACCTCCGGGATGGTCTCCCTCGTCCTCTTGCTCACACGCACCGCTGGAGAGTGCCTCAGCTGCTGCTTCGCCGTGTGGACCCCCATCCCCATCGCCACCATCAACATCCCGCCCAACACCATGAGCGGTGCCCACTCTCCATCCATCGCCCATCTGAAACTCACCCGTGGTTGCAATCAGAATTAATGAAGATCGTATCATATTCTGTTAGTCACTCCGTTTTTCTTACGAGCACTGATGC
Source organism: Sonneratia caseolaris (assembly GCA_900006705.1). Lineage (NCBI taxonomy): Eukaryota > Viridiplantae > Streptophyta > Magnoliopsida > Myrtales > Lythraceae > Sonneratia > Sonneratia caseolaris. Next base: position 1,308,093 of record CXYZ01012252.1, read on the forward strand.
GCGGTGGCTGGACTAACTGGCTTAAACTTCAGTGCAGACCAGTAACTACAGTTGTTTGAGTCAATAAATTCCACAAGCAAAAGAGAAAAATCTCGAGATATGAGGAGGAGGAAGAATTCGTGATGGACCTGGCGGTGTGTGAATCAGAGGAAGCAGCGGCTGTCGCAAACGAACAGTTCCGGCCACCCGCTCGGGCCAGCGCAGATCTCCAATAGCTCTGCACTCAAGCCATAAACACAGCCTCCATTAATGTTATCGAGTCCGATCTCAGAGTGCGACCAGCACTAAACTGAATGAGGGACGAGACCAAATCACCAAAGGGACCAAGACAAGGATCAGGAGTTGAGAGAAGTCTCACAGTTGCCCTGAAAGCCATTTCGTCTAACCAGTACGAAGAACTTGGAGCAGCCCAATTATTAGGATGATGGATTCAGTTGAACACCAAGTGCAGGCCTTATATAGACACGATATGGATATATACATATACATATATATAGAGAGAGAGAGAGAGAGAGAAGAGGAGAGAAGAGGAGAGGAGAGGAGAGGGGGGAGGAATGAGGGAGACCGTTCTTCTTCTCCGCAGATTATCCAGCGATTTCGGTGGATCACTATGCTCGTCTCTGTGCCGGGGGAGGTAACTGAATATCTGAATCCTCCGTGTTGGTCGTTCCATAAGGTTTGACTTCTCCTTGCACTAAATCGGTAAAAATTCTGCGGTTCGTTGGAATGGTTAGATCTAGCTGGAGTCTTCAAATAGAGAAAATCCTAATTAGAATAGTTCACAGGCGGTGGGCTTGATGGATTGCTTGAGTCAGTAAAATTTTCTCTTTGTTTCAGTCTTTGTGACTCAACATGTTCGAAAACCTTATTAGTATTTGCTAATCCGATGATCATAGGCCTGCACTGGAAGAAAGAATTTCAGGCCTGCATTGAACTCATTGAGATATCTCTACAAATGAATATATGTAAAATCATATTCGAGTAAGAAGAACAGAATTAAGTTGTCTGGGTAGGCAGTGGATCCGGTTGTAGTCAGTTCAGAAGTAAGATGACTGGTGCGGAATGACTTCCATCTGTCTAAGCACCAGTGCCGCATTCTTCTTCAGGGCATCGTCGTGGAGGAATCCGATGAGGATCCCTTCAAGCCTCGTGAAAAGTCTTTGGTCAGTGATGTGCCCCGGGCTCACGATCTTCTCAAGCACGTTCATAGCCTTCAGCTTCGCTGGCAATGGCCCCTTCTCGAGAACCTGGACGATCTTTTCCACTCCTTGGCTGTCCGCGATTATGGAGATCGCTTGGGATCGAGTTGCAAGATCCATCAGCAATGTTTCCAAGGCCATCAGAACAGCCACCTGAACTCCATACTCTGTTTCGCTCAGCGATCTCACAAGAGGCTTTACTGCATCCAGCTTCACCAGGCAGAATGTGTCCCACGGTGAGCAGGCAATACCATGAATAGGACATGAATTGTCTATCTGAGATGAGTCCGAACAGCATCCGGATATCTGGTGGAAGAAATTCGTCAGGGGGAGGAACGGGAAGGATCTGTGGGTTCCAACTGGTTCAAGGGAGATCTGTCGGCTCGTGGACTGGGACAATTGGGCCAGGGCAGTAGCGGCCCTCTGCTTGGCTATTGAACTCCCTGTTGATAGTACCCGGACTAGCTTATCGTACATCTTGAGCTTCCCAACTTGCCTCTGGAGCTCAGGCTTTGTGGGCTCCGTGAACCGCAATAGAGCTGCCAGTGCATTCTCCAATAGGGGCTTCCCCTGGTGGGGCTCCATTCCAATGTGATCAATCTCCATGTCCATGGCACAGATGACCTCAAAGATGGCTTTTAGAGCTTCAGATTTACATAACATTTCATCGATTGCAGGATCATCCTTGGGAAGCTCGCTGATAACTGCAGCTGCAATTGATCTCTCTTCAAAATTAGGGGATTTGGCAAGGATCAATGCAAGTCTGTTTACTGTTATTTCCTTCCCCGGGGAACTCGGGATTGGGACACCATTGCTGTGGCCTTCTGATATGCTGTGAACAAGCTTCATCGCCCAAACTCTTATGTCGCCTGTCTGGTCATTGCTGAGGCACGAGAACAGGTGAGTGATAAAATTGTCGTTGGACCTCATTAGGTCCCTGGCAGCCTCTGATTTGCAGCCGAGCTCAACCAGCAACTTCAAGAAAGGTATCCTGGTCAGCGGATCAGAACTCAAGACAAATTGCAAGAAGAGACCCACATTGTGCTCAGATTGGAGTTCTTTCAACCCTTGAAAGGCCTGAAAGTCAGAATTCTCGCTGGACCCAACCAGTTGGGCAAGGATCTCCACGGACTCTTTCAGGTGGGGCTCTGACTTGCTGTAGTGGATGATTACTAGTATAAGTGGGATTGTTGCTGGGTCTGCTAAAAGCATCTTGACCAGCTCAGGATGGGCCATGAGCTTCTTGGTGGCGTTGAGGGATGCGGCCTTCGATGCAGGTGAGTTCGAGGAAAGCATCTGTATGAGGTTGTGCATGAACTGCTCGTTTTTCAGTTCTGCAATGCTATTCTCCCTCAGCTGCATCTGTGTCAGGGCTGCTGCCATCATCGCCCTTGTTTCTTGGGGTCCTGAATTAAGCTCCATCTTAGTAAAAATGTCACCACACCATAATTATGAGAAAGAGGAATGCAAGCAGAACGGGGTTTGAATGAATAATCAACTTCTCATCTGCACTCTGAGCTTTCAAATGAGTTGCCTGTGGTTGGAACTGTTACCTTGGTTAAAGCGGGCAATAAACGGCTGGAAATATCCTGATCCTGCCATTTTGACTATGAAGTGAGTGTTAAATGAGAGCTTCTGCAGCAGCTCCCGAGCTTTCTCCACAACATCACGAGGACTGTGATTGAGCATTGAAACCAAACGGGGAATGCAGTTCTTGGTTTTCCCAATCATCTCTGCGATTTCCTCTCCTGAGGACAGCTCCAACAATACTCCAAGAGCGTAGGCATCGGTTTCACCGTTGTAGAGCCGTTTAATGATCAAGCGAATTGCCCCCGCTTCCACGATAGCTTCCTGCGAGGAGGAAAGTTTTCTTTGAACGGTAGATACTAGAGAACTTTTAGAACGACAGAGAATATCTGATCAAGTTTGTCACCTTGCAGTATTCTGAGTGCCTCGCTAGACAATTCAAACATTTTAGCGTGGCCACAGTGTTTAGTCTGTCATCTTTAAGGAAGCTCACAAACTTTGGGATGAGATTCTCTTCCACTACCCTATCCATGTAGGAAGGTGTTTCCAGCAGGGACTGCAAGTCTTCCAAGGCACTATTTTGAAGGGAGCAGTCATCTGAGACTAGCGCACGGATGCCATTTTGGAACCTCAGGTCCATATCCCTTCGCCTCCACTCTTCCAAGGACCCTCGTAGGGAGAGGTTCGGAGTGACATCAATAGACTCGAGCTCCTCTTTGCAGGTGGGGCAGGTTTTCTCTCCTTTCTCAAAGTATTCCTCAATGGCCTTCCTCTCGAAGCTGTGCCCGCATAGGATTGCGACAGGGTCCCTCATCATCTTCTTGGACAGACGGCACATCAATGAATCAACCGGGTAAGCCCTGAGGGTCATATCAGGGACTTCATTAGCAGATGGTGGGCCAGAAACCATCTCAGTTCTGTGAAGCAACTGTATTAGCTGGGAATGCTGGAGGGCCTCGGCCTGCTTCTTCTGGGCTTCCATCTCCTCCCTCTCCCGCCTCAGTGTCGCCAGCTCCTCCCTTACCGAGGCCATGTTATTGCCACTCGTTGATCCAACGGCTTCTGCGATTCTCTCCAGTAGCTTCACCGTGTTCTCATGATCCTTCCTGCTCTGGACGGCTGACCTCTCTATCCCTGAGGCAATCATCTCGGTGGCCGTTGAGGATCGGAGCTCGGTTGATCCCAGCCCGTCAATGATTTCACGAGTCATGCTCTTCAGGTTCGAGCTGATTCCGAGGTTCGTCAACTGAAAGGACGAGATTGTCACAGCAATCTCTTTGGAGAGCTCTTGCATCTGCCCAAGGATCAGGCTCGAGTTGAGGAGGACCTTCAGGCGGCTCCCCGATTTGCAGTCCTGGACAATCTTCCTGGCTCGTTGGAGCTGGGAACTCAGCATCTGGAGGGCGCTTTGCGTGAGCTGCAGTCCATTTGCAGCTCCAACCTTGTTCGCATCCAAGGAGCGGAGGAGAGTGTTCAGCTGAGAGATGCTCCTGGAGAACTCCGGGAAGCGGTCACTTGTCTCGGCAGATAGCTCTACTGCCTGCGTAGCCACCTGGTTCCAGAGTTCCTGGAGGACTGCAAAGCCCACATCCTCGATCCCGACGTTAAAGTCCATCAGGCTCTCCACGTACAAAATTTCCTCACCAGATTGAAGACAAGGTTCAGCAATCCCTCCTCCTGGGAGACGGACACAGGCTCAAGGCTCAGGCCCAGAAATGATCAGAACCGACTTTCGGCCAAACTTGGCGACAGAAGTGACCAAACAACAAACGTGGTTCTTGGATGAAGATGAGAGGATGGGGACGGACAAAAGCAAATGGGAACGGCCAGCAGAAGCTACCGGTTATGTAAGGAGGCAATACAGTGAACTGCCTTGCTGGGTTTTGCTTGCGTTCGGGATCGACTTGAAGCTGCCAGAAGCTTCCTGTCTCAGAACTCTCGCTCTTCAATTACAATGGCTGATTTCTTCGAGTTAACACCTCCGGGAAATTAACTGGTGCGTCTTTCGGTTTGCTTGAACGAGGAAATGGTGAATTGAGGGAGGAGAACACAACGTCGGGGTTTCTCATGAGAACCATTCCCAGCAGGGTTGACTCGGGGAGAAACGAATGAACTTCAAGTCCATGCAAGTTAAAATAGCGATTATCTTCCCCCTTGACCTACGTAGCTCTTTCCTGGGTCTTTTCTTTGAACTTTCTTCCCCAGCGATCAATTCAATCCCTTGATGATGTGGGGACTCTTGCCTTGGTGAGAAAGTACCAGCCCGAAAAAAGAAAAAGAAAAAGCTTGACTCTGTAGATTCCACTCGTATTTCTCAGCTCATCGATTTCGTTCCGTATTCTACCGTTGATTCCATGTACCAATTGTCGAGAAGTTGTGACCATTCAACCGCTCTCATATGCAAGGGCTGAAGTAAACCGTGCCGATCTCGACGAGCCCGTGTTGGCGGGTCGGTGACTTCTGTATGATGATGATGCTACAATGTCAGCTTGCCCGTCGGGAGCAGTCCAAACCGTGTCCGGGTGCCCATTGCCATCCAGATCCAGTGATGTCATCTAGGTCGGTTGAGAGAGGAAAGAAAAGACCAAAAACAAAAAAAAAAAAAAGAAGCCATCCACGGTTGCATGTCCCCACCCATTCTCTACGCCACGATCCGAGTAACCCAACAAACGCGGTTCATACGCCGCTATCAATTTACTATTATTATTATTATTATTATTATTATTATTATTGTTGTTGTTGTTGTTATTGTTGTCGTTCTCTTGTATCAAGAAGCCTGCCATATTCAAATCGAATCGATTCGATTTATTCGGGTCAAAATTCTTTGACTATGGCTTTCTTCCGCTTGGGTTAAAGCAGTTCTTCCGATACGATTTTCGGTATTTGCGGGACTCGAGAAATCTTGCTCGGTTGAAAGGTGCCGTCGAACTATTTCAGTAAATCCGTATTAGGTCTGATCATAATTGTATTCATTCTTATTCTTAGATTGGCAGCACGGTTGGCTAGTCGCGGTGGAGTCCTCCGGCGAGTGGGATGGTTAGTCCGGCCAGCACGGGCCATTTCATGCCGCTGCGTTCCAACGCGTCCTTCGGCCTCGTTGAATCAACCAATCTCTCCTCGCCTTTCCTCGTCCCTCCTCCAATCGACATGTCGAAAAATAAGTCAACTTAACTTGCCTGTGCTTACAAGTCCCGCGTAAAATTTGGTTTTCCAAAGTATATATTAAAAAATATATATGGCTCGAAAAAAATATCCGGACTTCGCCCAAGAGACTTGTCGGATCGAGTATCGCTCCAACTACTTCGATAATTCTTTCCATTCTAAACATATAATGCTCAAGATTCTAAGTTAATGGACGCACTCAACTTACACCGCGGGCTAGACCTGTCAGTCCGAGACCGTGCCCCATCTTGGTTGAGTCGAAAACCCCAGCCCACACATGAAATGCTTTCGTGTTCCAGGCTAGCTATCCGGCATAGCACGAACCAAATAAAGACCATTGTTTCTTTTAAAAAATAAATCTTAATAATTTAATATTTTAAAATAAATTTTTATACGGTAAAATTGACGGATTAATGTAAATTTTGTATTAATTTAAAAAATATTGACATAATTATTTGTATAATATTAATATTTTTAAAATTTTCTTATAATTTTTTATTACAAATATTATTTTCTTCTTTTTTTTTTCACGATAGCACAGCTCAATTTACTTTCGGAAGCCCCAACCTCGAGCCAGTTTTTGACGGCTCTGGCACTCATAAAGCATACTTTTCGACAAGGCTCCAAGTGTAAGTTGGACTTCGATTTTTTCTTCTTTTTTGTTTCCTTTTTTGTTTTAATGGATAAATTATTGGACTTTTACTTCATTTCTTTGAGATGGGCCCAATAGTCTGATTCCATGGGCCTTGAAACCATCAAATGGATCCGTGGCCCGGATATTTAAACTGCTCGAGGAAATTAGGCCCACTGGCAAGTACGTAGAATCATAAGGCACTTCCCCCCCGCTGCAGATTAAACTGGCAGCAGCTGGAATCTCGCCGGTGGAAAAATCGAACCCAAAATCTCAAGGTCCCGAATCGATGATGGTGTCATCGCACACTGAAACTCGCTTTCTCACAGCTGACAGCCCGACCCTGAGGCTTGTAGGCAAGCACGGAGATGGCTCGCGTCCCGAATCTAAACGTGGCCGGGTGATCGATTATCACTCAAGAATCGCAGACTCTGGAATCAGTGACATACTGAACTTCTTCATTTTTCTAATAGCGGGCCGGGAGGATCATCGGTCTGATTAGGAGCGACCTCATGTGCTCGTTCAAGGCCGAGCGCGGCCCCTCTTGAAATAGAACATGCACAGCCATTTCTTTTATTGTCTCGATGGAATCGACTATCATTTTTTCTAATTTAATAGTTAATTAGTTAAACCACTGTCCAAAGAGGATTCGACAAACCAAAAACTCACGAATAAGTCTTACATTACTGTCCCCGAAGTGCTAAGGTATCATTCGATTAACTTCTTGCTGAATTTTTCCTTTCTTTTTTTTTTAGTTCTAATTACAAGAAATATATATATATATATATATATTGATAGAGGCGGAAGAGAATGCTATTCCAATTACATCATGAGATTCGTATATAATGACGCCCCAATTGTGTCTCTATCCGGGTAGATTTGATATAATTATGAATACAGAATTGTGAGAGAAGTTAAGTATGCTCTCTCTTTTTTTTTAGGGATTAGAGATAGTTGACTTAGTGTGATTTGAAATTAGTTTAGGGTACTTGATACACTCATTGTTTTTTGAAGGGTTGACACCTCTACACTGGTTCTAACGAGTTTTCATTGTAGAGCTCCTTGCCTCTTTCTATGATCGGTAGTCGCACATCATATTTACTTGTATCAACCTTTCTATGATGGTTTTGAGCAGTACAGGATCAAGTTGATTCTACATGTGCAAAGGGGTGATGTAAGAAATTAGATCCACCCATGAGGAATCAATCGAACTTGACCTGACTCGAATTAAATGTATTAATTTGTGGCATTTATGTATAACGAATATCTTAATCAATGGCATCTGAACCCCCCATTTAATCACGATTAATTGGCTGAGTAAAAGGAGAATTCAGTGGATTAGTCGAGCCGAGAAGAAGAAAACTAAAAGAAAAGAGGTTTGAATTTTATGTGTGTGGCTCTTATTAGATACCGAGCATAAAGATATTTATACCGTGCATTGAGATTGGTTCTTGCTCTAATACGTAGAAGAGTAGGCATCCACCGCTATCTCCCGTATTCGTGCAGGTGCACACGATTTAATCCCGCATCACAATTTTAGGTTTATCGCTTAATTTCTCGAAATATTTCAAAAATCTCTCGATGTATTTTTACATTCTACAAATGAAATTGATGTACTGCATTTACATACATAGGATTCTAACATCGATGAACTTAAAAATAATTAGATAGATGAGAGATTAGGGAGAATGAAAAACACCATTCACAAAAACCGATCCAAGAGTCCTTAATTTGAAGTTCGATCTTCATGCTGGTTACCTTATGAATTAACTAATGAACCATTAAATGATATGTCTCCACGGTCCACCTCTCCCCTTCGGCAACAACTTGACCCCTTCTTTTTTTCTATATAATAATTATGCATAAAATAACATATATTACATATATATATAGTGTACACACACATATAGATATAATATGTGAGTGTGTGTATATATATATATCTTGGATCTGGCGAAAATCCCTTTTGCACTTCAACTTTCTCCATGTTTAAGATATGGAAGCTCACGAAACGATGATTGTCAACAAATACTTGAATATATATATGAATCGTAGTCTATCTGCCATGGAGATCAGCTTGTGTGTGACCCCATATTATATATATATATATATATATATATGATTAAAGACATTTTATTAAAAAAATGATAATTAGAAAAAGAACAGAGGGTGAAAAGAGCAGAAGGGTTGTGTGTGTGTATTATATGACTCAATTGTTTATCAGCTTTGACATGTTCATCGGTCCAATAAATTGGTTAAATTAACAATCTGGGGAGAGGCTTCTGCGCTGTATTAACGTGGGATTAGTGCTGCGATCGCCGACAAACATGATTTAATTAGTGACCAAGCGAGATACCTTTGAAAAGTATGTTTTACTTTTCAAAGGTAACTAGAGGACAAACAACATTGTCTTAGGGTTTGGAAGGTGGCCTTAATTAAATCATAATTCTCTCAAGAACGTATTATCTCCCTATAAAAATATATTAGATTCAAATTTTATGAACATATTATATTAATAAATTAAAATTTTCCAACTTTCAAAGGCTTAACCCACATCGAATTTGGACTACCCGGAAGGTACTGTCGATTGATTGCATGTACAGACAATATGGCTAGTGGGAATTGGCTGCTAAGTCTGAAGAAAGGCCAGAGGAAGGAGTATTGGTGATGACTCCACGGGGATCGGTCTATACACAATAGCATTTTTTAATGAAAGATCTCCATTCCAATGCTTGTTGTCAGTCAACTGGGATTTGGATATACATACATACATATATATACATATATATTTCTTCAACTTGCTGGAGCAGCATTTCGGAATTAACAATTTGACAGCTGGAAAATTGTGAAGCGAACCTTTTTAGGGGGGAAAAAGTCGAAATATAAAACACGTGAAAATTGATCCTCAATTGTTGATTCAAATGTCCTTCGATCGAGGGCTCTACTGTTGGGGGGGCAGACAATTCACTCCTCAGGCAGGGTATTCGGATAAGTCCAAGTGGTTCGGGGGATGCACATACGACGAACAAAAGTCACTGACTGGACCACTTACAATTTACCTTAATTTCCTTGGTAGCAGTTGCTCGCGGTTCCCAATTTTCCACCTGGGTTCCAGCTATGTTGCATTAAACCGGCTTTCTTCATACCTTAGCAAGATCCGCACAGGATGACCAGGTCCCTTCGCAGAAGGGAAGGGGGAAACAAATCCTTTTACCTTAGCTCGAGACATCGACGTACCAGCTGTTCTACAGTCCCGACACACGCATAGACTAGGAGAGGACGGATAAAGAGCCCGGCACTCGACGAATAACTTAATACTCCGACCAACGAATTGCTCATTTTCATTTCCTTGTTCATGACTTCCTGCGAAGAAACAAACAGATGACACCGCCATTAAAGTGCCCACGTTGAGCTTGAATTCCGAGCATTTTCCGATCTTGGGCTGCGACCCTCCTGGGAAAGTTGGGTCACGGGAAGACTCAGAACGCCCTACGGCATGCGTAAAAAACCATGTAACAGAAGCACAAAATGATAGAAACGCCCATCTGCGAATTCGTATCCCCAGGCTACAAACCTCGGAATGGCATCGGCTGGATCAGTTAGCTCGTAAACAGAGAAACTAGTATTGTACGCGATCCGATTAGATTAATCGGGTGATCCGACAATTCGAAGACAGGAAGCCCTTAGATGTATGCGAAGGAGAGACGGAGATGGTGAAGCTGGCAAGTCCTTCTTAATTTCCTTCTCTATTGTCTTGCTCCTATTTTCAATGTCCACATTAAGGGCTCCTGTTCCCTACACCACTCACCGGCGCGATGCCACCATCCCTGCTTTTTATCTTCTCGATATGAAGTAGACTCGAGCTCAGCTCCAAAAAAAACCATATCTAAGCAAATCCCGATATCTCTGAACTCCTTTTTCCTATGTTAATCCCCACACATGGTAGACATGCATATATGTTGGGATCACATATGCGCCCACCGATAAAAGTGAAAGAGAGATGGAATGACACACGATATACATGTGTGGCTCGAGACAGTATCAGAGTGCCATCTATATATACTTCTACGGTCAGAGGAAGGCTTGCCATCTCCATTGTTAATTAACGGTCGACTAGGTAGTGGTTTAATGGTTCAAAATCTCACCCTCGCGCAATTTGATGAATTTGGGGTCTCGAATTCAATTATCCCATTTAACACGTTTAGTTGTGTGTTGCTTGAGCCGGGTTTCTGCAGGGGTATCAGCTTCTTACATTATGTTAAGCCTTCGGTGGCGGTATCACTTCTCTTATTGATCCTAACCTTTGGATTAAACACAAACATAACGTAACCGGCCGCGCACAAGGCGTGCATGTTTTCTTGTCGGTGCACATCACATGATACTCGAGCGGGAACCGGACTAATCATGATTTGAGTTAGAAGAAGAAAAGATAGCAACTCAACCAAAAGGGACCTGCATTAACAGAGGAGAATCTGTAAATACATATCACAAACCTCATTAATGAGACTGGTTGTTACAGCATTAACATCGAACTGAGGAGGAAACCCTTGAAACTAATTCGGGAAGGAGAAATGTGAATGAACGTACTTTCTAGCTAGCTAGATTATGCGATCGATGACTCTCACGGTTAGAGCAATGAATCTTCCCCTTTTGCAGATAAGCTGCAGATGCGAATGCTTAATTACATGGCTGAATTAGGCCGTCGCATCGATTACCAACAAGAGGTTCTAAATTTAACTGAGACTTGACGAATTCCTTCACTGAGTTTGCTCTTTTACTTCTCTCTCGAAATTTGTTTTTAAAAATAAAAACCCATAATTCATTTTTGGATTGCGTATTAATCCCAAAGATTGTTGAATTGTTTTGTGGTGAAGGAAATAGTTAACCAAATTTTGCAATTGGTTTTCGAATTAAGCAATAGAATAGTGGGTATTAAATGCGGACCACATGACCGAGAGTGGAAGTCACTAGCACCACATCATTTGTTATATTAACCATATGACCAGACAACTAATTAAACAGCAGCCTTATTCAATTTCGCCCGTGGTTGACTTCAATTAATTAATTAAACTAAAACGGCTCCACATATGAATATTATTTTTATTTAATTATTTTTAAATTAGATCAATTTTAATACCTTGTGGTAGACCTATTGTACCATATTAAATTTCTACTCGAGCCGTAAGAGGCTTAGGCTCTGTCCGTCCGATCGAAAGTCTAAATAGACCACCAGTGGTTAATCAATTCTACATAATTTCTGATGATGGTGATGATGCATCCAATCGTAGGATCTGGACGGGGAGAATGGCTCGTATGTAATGAGCACACGATACAGCGAGCCAATTATCTGGCGACACGTGCGCGATTGTTTTATCGGTCAACAAAATTTTAGGGTTTTAAAATGTTTTCTAGGGCTTACGTTTCCTCTCTTTTTTTTTTAGGGTTTATGTTTTCCTTTTTACATTTATTATCTATATTCTCAGTGATTTTTAAGGAGTATTTTTTTTATTAAAAATATGATACTGATGGCTTGGTATGCTTGTGGGGCACTGGACTTTCTTATGGACAAAACCAATCTCTTGACGATACTGTGAAAGCCACCCGTCTTCCCTTTGTATATTTTAGCCATAAAAAAAAAGGGAGCAACAATATCATATATGTAAATACATAGAAGTATATGTATGTATATATATATATATATCATGTTGCCACTATTATATATATATATATATATATATAAAGAAACAAGATCGATTATAAATAAATCAGTGGTCGGTAAGTATTTGATTAAAGTCTACATCGAGTCGATGATCTCTTTCGTGGGTCGATTAAATAATGCACGTGACCGGTTTAACCCGTAACGAAATAGCTCCGGTGGAGCGGGCATTTGCGTGGTAGAAGGGGCAAATCGAAAGGCGTAACAACATCAAAGAGAGACTTGTCCAGATCGATGAAGGAATGTAAATACACGAAAGCACCATATATTGATATGATTTAATTCCCACTTCACAAGGACTTCCCTTCAAGCAAAGTAATTACATATACAATTATTTATTTCATGGAGTATGAAACCCGTGAGGCCGCCATCCTTTGAAAATCCAAGCTTTTCCATGTGGAATGACGAGTAGTTGCGTGAAATGAATCCGTAATTTTATATTAGTAAGTTTATATATCGATGGAGATTTACGATAACGTCAAGATATGTTGCGGTGTGCACGTCGCACCTCGTCACGCCCGAGCACAGAACTCGTCGCCTGTAAATCCGAGCATGAAAGAGGGGACAGGATTCTCGACCGGTGGCCGCCGGCTGTGTTGAGAACGGGCATATAAGGGTACAATTAGACAAGTGTGAGTATGCCACACTACTGTGCGACCGATCCACGCCCGAAAGTTAACAGGAAAACACGGATAATAATAAGAATGTTCCGCCACGACTTGCTACTTTTGAGGGGAAACCTGACGAGGATATAATAAAATTTATCCTTTGGCGAATTGGTTATACTAAATTATGGCTGTGGGTGGGGACAGCGCCATTATGGTGCATGCATAATCATAGAAATATAGGTGAGCGGCATTTCAGAAGGGTCCCCCTCCCTCCCTCCCTCCTCCTAGGGTTCTAATGCTTGGTAATTAATGACAGTGATTTGAGAGTTTAATCCAAGGACTTTAACTAAACGATGGCGGGGGGTGGTGGGTTGACGGGGCATAATTTTGGCTAAGACTTGCCACGGAGATGTGAGTTTTCCCTCTCTGCGTGGGTCTTATCAGTGCATGCCTCAGGTTGGAAAACATCCACATTACAGCAAACCCACAGAAAGCCTTCTTTGTCCAAAACCGAGCAGACCACCTGGGCGGCAAGGAAAGGAAAGTCACATTTCGAGCCGGACATCGAAAATATAGCCAGGGAGCGATCCTCGTCCATGCCCAGACACATCATAAAAAGAACCGCATCTGAACTCTACGGTACAATAACTGAATTATTCCGTAAGTTTTTTCTTTGATTTTTAACGAGCATAACGGCCTGGCTGTTTATGATTTCGCGTCATGAATAACTGCTATCCACAGCTGCAAAGCCTGGAACATCATTTCCGTGCGAGACCCAGAATAAATCTGCAGGAAATCTTGTGGATGCCTGCAAAATTTTTATTATTATTTGATTTTACCTGATTAGCTGGGAAGGGGTTGGCCTTTATCTGTATATGATTGCCAGAATGACGAGCTCGGCCGAGTCTTCTCTGGGTAATCTTGAAACAAATTCCATTCGGCACGTTCTACCTACCTAACATTGAGAACTTAATTATGCACTCTAATTATTAATATACATTTGGGTCATGTCAATCTCTCAATGATTCAAACTTTTTTTAATATAAATTTTCTCAATTTATAGATTTCGAATCACGACGATACCTACTTATCACCAAAAAAGCGCTAATCGGGATACTCGTCATATCATTGAGCATTACAAATATATTCATAACCTCCCCTAAAACCATAATGTATAATAGAACTAAAATCTTACTTAAAATATATATATATATATATAAAAGCATATCCTCTATGCATGCATACGATTGTCTAAAGTAGATAGCTAGGCTAATTTCTCTCTCTCTCTCTCTCAAAAGGGTGATGTTGGGGTTTTTTGAAATTCCACACGAATTTGTATCATTAGGTATTCCGTGGTAGGATTAGATTAGTGATTTTTTTACTAAATTTTTAAATATGTGATTCAAGAATTGAATCTAATATTAGAGAAGTTGACAGAAATTTTTTTTTAAATCTTGATCTGATTATAAACTATTTCGATAAGTGTTTTTATTATTAATCTAAAATACTGTACAGGGAAGAAAATGGAAGAGGAAATTCCACCAGAACAGTGCTGTACCATCCAAGGCTGAAATTTAGGGCACTTGTAGGCAGTTTTGACCAATGATGTGCTTGCTCCATCTGATCACAGCTTACCAGACAAAGCCACGTGTTGTAGGTCCTCCTTATGTTGCCTCTCCCCCTCCCCCCTCTCTCCCCCTCTCTATGATGACCGCTACTTCCCTTAAACAGGCCTTGAAAAAGAAGTTCCATCACCCCGATTCACTCCGAGCCGGTGCCAGTCATCAGGATGTTTCAAATCCCTTAGATCGATCGCGCACTGCCTATATTACATCCCTGCTCTCTCCACCATCGCCGTGCTCCCCGTGAAGAATTCTCTGGCGTGTAGAAACATATGTGTAATAGTCTCAGGCCTCCAAGCTCAGCTCTTTCATCTGCAATTTGAAACATGACAGCGATCAACAGACGGAGACACTGAGAAGATTAGCCGTCCCTGAACCATCATCCTGCTCTCCCAAGACAAAATTCCTCAGTAGAGAGCCCCCAGAATGTTGCCGAGCTACGATCCCCACGACACAGAAGCCGGCCTCAAGCTCCTCGAGGACCTCACCATGAACGTGCGTCTAATCCAAGATCAGCTCCTGATGGAGATTCTAACCCGGAATGCTGGGACCGAGTATCTTAGGAGGTTCCTAGATGGTCGGGTCGACAAGGAGCTCTTCAAACGAAGAGTTCCGGTGGTGAAGTACGAGGATATCAAGCCGTACATCGAGCGGATCGCCAACGGTGAGCCCTCGGATATTATCTCGTCTCAACCCATCACCGAGCTCCTCACAAGGTACAAGTGCTTTTGGCTGTTGTTCCCTTTTCCCTCTTCTCCTTTTTCTAGTTTTGCTGTTGTGATCAGCTTCTACCCAGTTGTTACTCAGAGGTGTTGAGATTGAGAATGTTCTTTTATGGTGCAGCTCGGGGACTTCGGGAGGCCAGCCGAAGATGATGCCCTCGACTGCAGAAGACCTGGAACGGAAGACGTTCTTCTACAACGTCCTCGTGCCTGTGATGAACAAGTACGGTTCTATACACAGCTCGAATCTCTTAAAGTTGAATGAAACAGTGCACCTTAAAGTTCTCGAATGATCTGGTTCGAACTCTCAGGTATGTCGACGGCCTGGACCAAGGGAAGGCAATGTACCTCCTGTTCATCAAGCCCGAGATCGGGACACCAAGTGGTCTGATGGCGAGGCCAGTCCTGACGAGCTACTACAAGAGCAGCAACTTCCTGAACCGGCCCTACAACCGGTTCAACATCTATACGAGCCCCGACGAGACGATCCTTTGCCCAGACAGCAAGCAGAGCATGTACTGCCAGCTGCTCTGCGGTTTAATCCAACGGGACGAGGTCTTGCGAGTTGGGGCTGTCTTTGCCTCGGCCTTCCTAAGGGCCATCAAGTTCTTAGAGACCCACTGGGAAGAGATGTGCTTGAACATCAGAACCGGTCACATCAGCGACTGGATCAAGGACCCACGCTGCCGTGGTGCTGTCGCCCCGATGCTCAGAGGGCCCAATCCCGAACTGGCAGGCACGGTCGAGAAAGAGTGCAGGGGGAAGTCCTGGGAAGGGATAATTAAGAGGCTGTGGCCTCGGACCAAGTACATCGAGGTTATAGTTACCGGGTCCATGGCTCAATACATTCCCATGCTCGAGTTTTACAGTGGCGGGCTTCCTCTGGTCTCAGTCATGTACGCTTCCTCGGAATGCTACTTCGGGATCAATCTCCAGCCCCTCAGCAAGCCTTCCGATGTCTCCTACACCCTCCTCCCAAACATGGCTTACTTCGAGTTCCTACCCTTGGAGAATAACCATGAAGAAATTGCCAGAGAGGCTCATTGCAACGGTGACGCTCTTAACCAAGAGACAGTCGATCTCGTGGATGTAAAGCTTGGGCATCACTATGAGCTTGTCGTGACGACTTTCACCGGTGAGTTGTTCTTCCCCTCTTTAGATCCAACCCCGCATTTTCAGTTTCCATCAGGACTTTCACCGCATTATGGTATCATTACAAAAGAAGGGTCACATTAATTCAATTTTGGGATCTTCTGATTCCCTCCTACTGCCAACGAAGCTTAGGTGAGTTATTAATCGGTCGGTTCCCTACTCTATAAGTTCTGATCGGCTTAAATTTTCATTTGGCAGGACTATATAGGTACCGGGTTGGTGATATCCTCATGGTGACAGGCTTCCACAACAGTGCCCCGCAGTTCCGATTCGTGCAGAGGCAGAATGTGGTGCTGAGCATCGACACCGACAAGACGAGTGAGGAAGACCTGCTGAATGCAGTGACAAAGGCCAAGCAGCGCCTTGAGCAGCTCGGGCTCCTCCTCACTGAGTATACAAGCCACCCGGAAACTTCCTCAATCCCGGGCCACTATGTTCTGTACTGGGAACTCAAAGCCAAAGGGAGTACAGATTTCCCCAAGCTCGATCAGGGCATCATGGAGCAGTGCTGCTCAACCGTTGAGGAGTCGCTTGATTCCGTGTACCGGAGGTGCCGGAGGAAGGACAAGTCGATCGGACCGCTGGAGATCCGGGTCGTGAGGGAAGGAACATTCGATGCACTGATGGACTTCTGCGTCTTGCAGGGATCCTCTGTGAACCAGTACAAGACACCGAGGTGCATCAAATCTGATGCCGCCCTGAAGATTCTGAACTCGAGGGTCATGGGGAGCTTCTGCAGCCAAAGTGTTCCCCCCTGGGAGCCCTTCAAGATGGAAGCAAAGTGAAAGAGAAGGAAACAAAATGACTAAAACCAAAGAGGTTCCAATTAATGAATGTATTTGAGGTTCGTTCTATCGCACCTTCTCTCAGTCTCTCAGGATTATTCGGTCAGTTCCAGGGAGTGGTTTGCATTGAATTCTCTCCGACTACTTCAGGAATCTATGGCCTGTAGAATTTCCATTGCTGCTGTCACTTTTTCCACAACAATTCTCTGAGATGATCCATCCCCGTTAACTGGCGCAGGACTTGTATTAAGGTCAACTTGACTATATATTACATGTTCAATTCTTCTTTTCTATCAACTCATCTTTAATCACATCGAAGTCCAATTTCCAGCTCGGAGTACTTTTCTGTTATGTCAAATTCCCTCCAAATCTATAGTTTCATGGTAGCATGTCATCAAGTCTCATCACTTTAAAAGTACCTTGGAAGATTCAATGCTGTCTTAAGGCTTTCACCTAGAAAAGAACTGTTCTGCCATTGGCAGCATTCACCGATGACGGAAAAAGAAAATTCAAGGGTGGAGAATTCTGGCACTATTGAAGTAGCACTCCGTGCACTTACCCCCTGCCACCATCATGGAACTAAAATCAGGTCGATGCGAACTTATAACCAGTTGATATTTGACGGACCCATATCCCTTTTTCATGCAGTCAATTAACTACTATCCATTCGAACAGGTTCAATCACATGAATCCCGACCGTGTATGATCATTGCTTGGTCCTGTTTGGTGGGTCACAAAGCTAAGATGACTGCAATTTTGTCTCTCCGCTCGTCAAATCGGGGGGACTGTCCAGAAGGAAAGTTACGAGGCCAAGAAATTAAGTGAACAACCGGAACTGGAGGCTGCGACGGAGCCACAAGTGGAAGAGAGAGAGAGAGAGAGAGAGGAGATGATGAATGATGAGGTGAAGAGATTGCCATGGCCAGAAATGTGGAAGCTGGGGGAGACAAGGGGAGCAGCCTAGGGGGAACAATAAGAACTGTGCTATGGCAAATAAGAAGTCAGAATGAGAGGCCCCCTCAATCCCTTCTAGCTAGGCTTTGTCTTCTATTCCGCAATCACTCCATCTCGGCATTTATGGCGGGACATGTGGCCTTAACCATCTCCCCTTTTCCCTCTATCGGGCCGGGAATAACCTGTTTGTACGGCCATGTCTGACCGACAGGGTGTTAGTTTATGGCACTCGAAAGATATGAGAAGCTCCATGAACACTTATAAGTTCATGTAAGTTCACACATGCATTGGGTAACATTTTATACTCTAAATTCATTATGTGTTATCTTCAAAATCTCACACAGATCAGATCGGGTCAGTGGAATTTAATTTTCAGCTTCCCACTTCTGTATTTTTCCTGACCTTGTCGTTTGTTAATTTTGCTCCTTTGTAACCTTCCATTAACCGAGACCTGCGCCCGTTGACGCATGTGCGAACGCAAATATGCCGTACAACTCCATTCTGCAGTTCTCAAGAGGATGAAGAATGTGCAACTCCGACTAAAGAGGCCAGTGTTGCATACTTTCTCAAACATCCGATGGAGGTTGATATCGATCGGCAGCTTAAGAAGAAATTAATCGAGACTCCACAGCGTCTCAGACGGTTCAACTTCGATTCCTCACATCCTGCAGGTGCCATAACTTAGCACAACTTTCTGCAGAAATATATGGACCTATCTAAACCCACGAGTTCATGAAATGATAATCCGTGAAATTCGCACTTAAAAAGAACTTTTCCAGAAAAGGAGGGCAACGATCTTCTCGGCTGCCAGTGAAAGTCTGTAAAAAATTGACCGTTGCAGGCTATCCTAATGGATTCAATGAATACAGCTTAAGACCCAGCTGTGATAGCAAAGATCAAAAGAGAAACAGAGAAGCTCCATCAATGTGCAGAGCAGAATATGGACGTGTCTCAGTCTCACCCTAGAAGGTGGTCCTTCCATGGCTGCAACTCCAGGGTCCAAATTCAACTGCTACAATTAATAAACACTCCCGACACTTACAGTCAGGAATAAACACCACGTTTAAAATGAAGAAGAACGATCAACCAGTTGCCAGATAACACGGACGGTGAACGGTACAGATACCTCGCATACGGATGATATGTTAGATTGTATCAACAGATGATGTGAGATATCGGATACAGCGGATGGCTTTTTTCTCTGGTGGGGTTGCTTAGGATGCTTGGACGAGCCCAGAGAGATGAAAGCGAGACCAGGCACACGTGTGGTGCGGGCTCATGTCGGGGTCGTTTTAGGGAAGAAGACAAGTCACTGTCTCTTTAAGCTGTCCGCTCCCGTCTGAACCCATTGCCATTGCCAGGGAGGAGAGGAGGGGACCTCTGTTGTCTCCCTCTCCATGCAAAAGGGACTAAAAAAGAGGGAGAGAGACGTGGAAACTGAGGCAGCGCCTTTACAGGGATAAGGTCTTGTCGTCGAGCCCTCTCTCTCTCTCTCTGTGATGGTGAAATGACTTCCGGTCACCAGCGCTGCCGGGCGGGCGACGGCCCATTCCTCCTCTAGTGTCGCTTTCAAGATTTAAGTGCTCTCCTTCTGCCAGATGTGCACTGAATACTCCCAATTGTGTTGGAAGATGTGGAGAGACCCAATGGTGTACACGATGCCATTATTGTGCACACGGTTCCTTTAATAGATACCAAGTTCTCTTATCTGGCTCTTTTAACTTCGAGGTCGGACTGCTCATTAGCATGCTTTTTGGGCAACATAAATCACGTCATGACCTGAAAGAAACGAGTGACAAGGGGACGATGAGGAAGCATAAGCTTGTCTCCAGATGACCTTATTTTGTGTGCACGAGTTGGCCCAGGCGAGTTCAAATTCTGAGGATCGAACACTAGCACCTTCGGAAGGGACGAGGCTCGGTGTCGGCCTGCAGAATGATAGTTCTTCCATCTCTTCCTCCTCGAATAAGCATCAATATGCTCGTGGATTCCTACCTAGGCACTCTCCGGTACCTTCGCTCTTGGCTAACCGAATTAAATGGTCCGATCCGAACAGAGATGCCTGAGAAATCGGCCCGGCTCCTCCGACAGCCATATCCACGAGCCTTTCGGTTTTGATTATCGTGTGATGGAACGACGTACGAGGACCAGCCATCGGACAGGCGAGCGAGCGAGCGAACGCATAAGCATCAACATCACCCGTAGCATGAATTATGACTGAAAGCTACGAGTCGTATGAATGATGGGATCCTGTCTGGTGGGCACTATTCATTGCACCCGATCGTGTGGCAGCTGGTAGCCCAGCCTGGTCCCCCCCAATCTCTCCTTTTGACTTCTCTTCCCATCCATCTGCCAATCTTCTCCATTTTCTGATTTGACATTTCCCTCTCTGTCCCTCCCCTTCACAAAAATAATTTGCTCCTCATGTATGTTTTCCTATATGAATAGAGAAAAAAAGAAGAAGATTTCGGCATAGGGATGTTAATATTGATTCAATATCAGAATAAAATTTGAATTTAATTACGCAAGCAAGCGTGCTTCTTACTTCATTTTTCTACTCACCGCATCATCTTCTAAGCTCCCGGGCTCTATTACTTATCCGGAAAAAACAAAAGGTGGGGGTAAATAGGCGATGGGTCACACGGGCATTGCTTCGAAGTGAGACGAAACTTTGTCCAACATTTTGTCTTATCTTCACATCGTCTTCCGTCTGGCTCCCACTGCCTGCTTTGTTTAATAATAATAATAATAATCATGTTTTTCCAGCAGGTAGCACCCATGAATTAGACATTTCGTAGTCATACGTGAGGCAAATAAAATAAAAAAAAGACGCAAAGTTAAAAACCGAGTTTTATAAATATATTTTGTGTTTGAATAAGTTGAACTTGTATAATTCAATAAGATATAATTAAACTCGTTTAACTAAATGCATTTAAACATATATCAAATACGTTAACTCATTTATCACGTTTAAGTGTATGTATATGTATTTATCGTATTAATTACATAATCATATGCAGTGTAATAACACATTTAAATTGTATGTGTTAAATTGGTCGGATCGTGCCCACCCACAATTAGATGGGTTGCATTTGATTTATACATTTATGATCCGTTTAATAATACACCTATTCGTGTTAGAAATTATTTAATTTTGTCATGCACAATTTATTATACAGATGGTTCCGTATGTCTACGAAGACAAATCTTGGTATGGAGAATCAAGAGCAACTTGTGACCATTGCATGAACAGCCGTTTGTTACAATGTCCCCTTGCTATTTTTATCGAGACCAGCAACCAACTATCAAAAATAGGCCGACCATATTGCTCGACTTAATTTGGACCTTGTCCGTGTGTCCGTTCTGTCTCGGAAGTCCGTACCCGACGGGGTCGATTTCACTTTTATATATATATATATATATATAAAGAGAGTTCATATCTTACTAAGTTTGATGATATGAGATGCATGTGTCGTGATTTTGACCCGTTAATGATGGCACAAGATGCTTGGGTTGTTAATATTCGGTGATAGATCGGTTCGTGAATCGTGATGGTCCCGGGTGATAACAATTTACACTGATTCGAGTGAAATTCATTAGTTTGTTCGTATTTTTACCGCCGGGACGCCATAGGTGGAATACTGCCTCGTATTGCACCTCTCCCCTGGGCAGCCGGCATTGGGTTCGTGATTCTGGTCCCTACGAAATCGAGCTCTGGCCCTATGGGCCCAAGTGAGGCCCTACTTCGAGTCTCAGTGGGTTCTCTTTGACAGCAAAAAGTTAAGCCAGAATGGACTGGGCTCGCTTCCGTGGCCCCAACATGCTCAGCCCAAACTCGTTAGGTTCGTTCTTGCTCTCTCTGTTACCAGCATCTTGAGGTCCAAAGCTTTTGGCACTTTGGGGGTAAGCAAATGGCTATAACATAAATGACCTTAATTTTGTCATGGAAAACGGGGTACTCGAACATTGACGGTCGACAAAAAACTTGTCTGACGTAATTAATAAATGCAAAATGCAGGCTAGCTGATCCATTTTGTATGGAGCAGCATGCGCACACGGTGTGCCTCTGAGCTCCATAGCTGGCAATCCCAAAGCTTTCTCTGGGCTGAGCTCCAACCGGAAGCGAGTAACAGGAGAATTTTCATTGTTAAAAGCGGTGTTGGGTGAAGCGCCCCACTCGAGCATGCAAGAGACAGGAGATTAGCGTATCCATCAATGGACATAATGCTCTGAAAACCCATAAAGCAATTAGCTTTTTTCCTATTAATAACTTACTTTATCGTATTCAGCTCCTCTTTCTTCCCCATTGGCCCTCGCCACGGTTCTGTCTTGTTCAGTCGACTTGCCCCCTCCCCTTCTGCTTGCTTCTCGGG
The DNA here is from genome assembly GCA_900006705.1 of Sonneratia caseolaris. Classification (NCBI taxonomy): domain Eukaryota; kingdom Viridiplantae; phylum Streptophyta; class Magnoliopsida; order Myrtales; family Lythraceae; genus Sonneratia; species Sonneratia caseolaris. The sequence goes on from CXYZ01012252.1 coordinate 1,330,544, forward strand.
AAGGTTCGGACAATCGCAGTGATCCATCCTGGCTTGGTGGGCTGCGAATCTTTCGCCCCGTTATCTGTTTTCGGGAGATCTAATCTCCGCGGTCTGACTTGAGGTCGAGGTGAGTCAATGCTGCTTTCAGCCCTCTGTCGAACTTTTGCTTCTTCACCCTCCCTCTGTCCTGCCTATGGTTTGTCATTTTGTTTGGAGTCTTTGCGTTATTGGGTGTGCAAATGATGATCCGATTCCCTTGACAGTTTGTGGTTTGCTGCACTTGATTGAACGCTGATATCATCAGTGGAGCTGAAATGAATTCTGCAAATCTCGAATTTTTAGCTGTCAATAGCTCGATCAGTTTGGTTTATATTGAAAATGGGGTTTTGCAGCTGTTCTTTCTTAGTTGGGATTTGTGTTTACTGATGTTATCGGCATGAAATAGGTGCTCTAGCCTGTTATTGCTTGATGTATCAGTGTATAGGCCTTAGATCCTTACTTCTAGGGGCGTTGAAATGTGAAGTTGCTTGAAGGTTATACAAGATTTCAAATTTAAAATCAGGGAGTCTCTAACTAAATGATGAAGCTGTTATTTTGCGTTAGGACAGAATTTTCTTTTGGGTGGAACATTAGGACAAGTTTCGTTTCTTGCCAGTTAGTGGGACTTGTTGATTCTGGTCGATGTGATGGATCTGTACATCTTGTTGTAAGTTTCGCTTGGATATACGAGTGCGCTGCATGATTTCAACGATGATGGTTTGTGTCACGATCTGGTTTTCTTATCTTCTTCAGTTGAACAACCTGTTATCGGGAATCCTCTTTGGAAAGGCACAAGATGGGTGCTTTATGCTGCTGTGCACGTACAGATGACTTTGAGGAATATGGTTTACCCAGTAACTCAATATACAGGCATTGCATATGCTTGAGATTCTTCCTCAACCAGCTGCTTACTGGGGTATATAGGTCTCCAAGTTTCCAGATATCTAATGGTTTACTTTTTCATGCTGCTAATGTTGATAGAAATGTAGTTTTCCTATCCTTGTGCATGATCTTGTATTCTACATTCCACCACTAGGTACATATTCTTTTGAAATTTAAGATTCATCCCAAATTATTTGACATCCTTGTGAATAATTTTTCATGATCTAGACAGTCCATTTGTGACTAGATCTTGCTTTCATTGATGCTTCTTTCACAATCACTCAATCTGTTCTGGTGGTTTCGGCAGTATATTATACTTGAGTTGATTCTTAATATACAGCATTGCTCAATCAAATACTTATGGTTTACCTCTTTCCATTTGAGAAGATAAGGAAAATCATTCTTGGATGCTCACTGTATGTGGTCGAAAACTATGCGAAGCACATGATTTTGTGAATTACTTGATCTGCAGAGGCTTGTACTCATCTAGTGAAATTTCTTTGTACTCTGGAGCTTGACCTGGATCTTGTGCCCCATTTTCTAATTTAGATGTTGGTTATTGGCACATTTACAGTATAGAGGCGTTTTTCATAGACTCGAAGGACGTCCCGTCACTTCTCAAATCCAAGGAGCTGCTTTGGCATCTTCATCTATAAATTCACTTCCTGCAGATAATTCCATGAACGAAAGTCACCTCTCCATCTCCAGATCTTTGCCTTATGACCCTGAAACCAGATACTCTCGCCTACAGCGTGATGGTTTGATCTCTAGGCGTGATAAGTCAACATCTCATTTCCAAGAAGATGCGCAGCCTGTGAGGAGGAATTTGAGCAGTTCTGGTATAGAATCTCTTGGTCTTGGAAAGAGAAGGAATGCCGTTGACTTGGAAGAAGATTGTAAATTTGGTCTTCTAGAGTCTACTGAGAAGGCTTTGAACACCAAAACTGCTGATGGACTACTTTATGTGCAGCCTTCATCTGAGGATGAGGACGTTTGCCCAACCTGTCTTGAAGGTGTTTAAATTATGCCGTCTGGTCTATTTGCATAAAGACTTACCAATACATGCCATTATTTTGTTTTTGCCTGAACGATAACGGTTAAGTCATACTTGCTGGGGTTGTAAGTCATGGTTGTAACCTTGGTCCTCGATCTACTGCAGAATACACTCCGGAAAACCCAAAAATCACAACCCGATGCTCTCACCATTTCCACCTGGGCTGTATATATGAATGGATGGAAAGAAGTGAAAGTTGTCCTATTTGTGGCAAGGTATGCACTCTTGGATGTAGAAATATCTACTTTAAAGCATTCAAATTATGACAGATTGCCTGGTCATATGATGAATGTCTCTCGTTCCTGTCATGAATAGATAAGGGGAATCATATATATACTTGACATTCTATCATATGTTGATTTGATGAAGTTGCTTTAGGAAATGCTTGAGTTCTGTTGGGGATCTTTCAATTAGAATCATTTGTCTATATCTTGTGACATAGTATACCCTATCACATGTTGACTTGACTAAGTTGCTTTAGGAAATGCTTGGGTTCTTGTGACATTACTTGCTGAATCTATAATTTTTATAAGTGAATATGCACCTTAATTTTGACCGTATCTTCTTTTGTAATATCAGGAGATGGAGTTCTGCGAGAGCCCTTAGGTTTATATACTGGATTTTAAAGAAAGAAAAATACACGTGGAGCTGATTGATGTAAATAAATGTGCTCGGTCCTGTTCGAGAGAGGCTGGTACAGTGAAGAGGTGGTCTCGCATTTCTCTCTTCTTTCTTTAACCAAATCTCTTCTTATTCAGCTTGATACTGTATCATTCTGTATAGAAAATCTTACTCTTCATGGTATAATTTCTGTTGTTTGATATTGATACCTGTTAAATGATGTTTTAACTCTTAAGGATGTACGAGCCTGTGACTAATCCATGGTTATAACCATGGAAAGTGAGATCCTTTATACTAGCAATGCCGAGTGATTCCATGACTGCCATATAGATTGTTTGTCATCACTCTTATGGACCTCTCTGCTACCTTATCAAACATTTCAGAGGTGGTAGTCGAGGTGCATATTTTGAGCCTTTGTTTGAAGGCGATGCATAAGTATCCGTGCTGGAATTTGAACGTGAGTTAGATTGCTGAATGTGCTTGAACTGAGTTGTAGTTGCCTGTCGGATTAGACCTCAATGTCTTGGAACATCAATTTGGTGGTTGGTTCTCATGAGATGCCGGTCGCCATCGTCATGTATCATTAGTTGTTCAGCATCTAGATATGTGTATAGCCTGCCTTGATTATGTTCTTCAAAGAGCAGCATTGGTTCGGGCTCCGCCTTCAGTAAGGTATAGCGTGCGGCCGGTGCGCGTAAAGCCCATGTAAGTAATAGCCAGCGAAGCCCAAAATCTTATCTTTTGATTTTCTTTCTGTTTATCCATTATTGAGTTACACTCTCAACACCAAGGTTCACATTCAATATACCATGCACCCGCCATGAGTTGGGTATGTTCAGTTCTCCTCAAGTCGATCCAATGGGGACCCGTAGTCCTAGAAGGTACTTGTTTTTTTGGCTGGAAAGTCCTAGGATGTACTTATCAGCGGATAGCAATGGCAACTTCATGAAATGAGCTACAAACGTACAAAGCGAAGGTGCACTGGAAAGACCATGTGGGTACATTCATTAACAACCTCTTTTCCATTTCGACATTCAGTGAGCAACAATATCCAACAAACAACCAGAAACAAGAGACAAAAGCAATGGACTTTTAAGAAGGAAAGAAACAATCTAGCTAACCACCACTACCAACAAACATGCCATTACACCGTTGGCCCATGCATATCTCTCATCATCATCATTGTCTTCTACCGACTTTACTCCACAGCCATAGTATATGGGCTCTCCTTATTTCAGTTCTCGAGATTTCTTAAATAGAGGGATCGGCTCAATGGCTCACCAGCTTGAGGGAGTTTGCCTTTTCCTGGAGGGTGTCAAGGAGGCTGTCGAAGCTCTTCTTGAAGGCATCCACTCCCTCGACCTCAAGCTGGTTCCCCACATTGTTCCAGTCAATGCCCAGCTTCTCAAGAGCACTGTAGATCCCTTCAGCTTCCGAGACATTGGCATCGATTGTCCTTGAAACAGTCCCGTGGTCAACGAAGGCTTGGAGAGCTTGATCAGGCATGGTGGAGACCTATTCCAGGATAAGGCTCGACTGTTATAAAAGTTAAAAAATAAACTATTTAATTCTTGGTCTGGTTCCGGAGAACCGTCTCAAGTTTGAATATTGGGTTAAAATTATTTCAAATCCTTTCTTCTCTTTCCCTTCAAATTTTCCCATGCTGCAATGGAGATAGTACGTCTTCTCTGACGTTTAACTTGACACAAACTTGCGTTCTGAAAGAAATTGAAAAATAAAAGTAAAAAAAAGGATGGTTTTCCCTGACAGAGAGCTTATGATATTTTTCTAAATGATTTCCATCATGTACAATAGAAAATGCATACCAAAATTATGATGACTTACTGTATCAGGTCCAATAAGAGGAGCAACATAGAGGGTGTCAGGGTAGGCCGGGTTCTTCACGCTGGTTGATGCCCATAGCAGCCTCTGCTTCTTAGCACCTTTCTTCACAAGAGCCTCCCATCTTGGACCGGAGAACTTCTTCTGGTAAAGCTGGAAAGCCAATGCTGCTTGAGCTACCGCAGCCTGAAATATTTCAGTGTTGTCATCGGAAACACCAAGCTCTAAGTTAAGTATTGCCTCAATACAGGTTTCAAGGAAATGGATGTTAGGAATTTCTGCTGACCTTCCCTCGGAGATCAAGAGCCTCAGGTGTCCCGATCTTCTCAAGCATCTTATCAATGAGGGTGTCCACACGACTCACAAAGAAAGAAGCAACACTTGTAACTCTTGAGAGATCATCTAAACCAGAAGCCTCAAGACCATCCAGATAGGCATCAATAACTGCTTCATATCGATCCAACGAAAATATAAGCTGCCAATACAAACAATATAAAAGGATAACCATCAGTCCACAATTTATACATTCTGAAAAGGACAAATGGTATAGAGCTTACAGTAACATTGACGCTAATCCCCTTCTCGATGACTTGCTTGATTGAGGGAATGCATGGGGCTGTGGCAGGAATCTTTATGTAGACATTTGGGCGATCGACCACTTTGTGGAGCCATTTTGCAGCCTCAACAGTCCCTTCAGTGTCATCAGCAAGCCTTGGAGAGACCTCCACAGAGACATAGCCATCTCCACCATCCGTCCTATCATAGATCGGCTCAAAGAGCTTGCAGGCATCTTGAATATCCTTCACCACGAGCTCCCAATATGCGCTCTCAATATCCTTTCCTGACTGCACAAGTTCCCTGCAAAACTCAATGATATTAAATAATGTAGGATGAGGCAAAATCAAACTTGGAATAAACAACCCCTTGTCCTTTATCAAGAAGATCCAAGAACAAGAAACCATCCCACAGGAAGTATACATAGCACCAAGAGTAACCAAAACCAGTGAACTTTCACATAGAAAAAAACCGACAATTAGAAATTTTGTATTTCTCTGAGAAGATATTCTGGCCATCAACTTTAGGCAATGCCAACATACATGTGACAATCTCAAGGCTACAACGAAAATAACATATTACTAAATCCTTTTTTTATTTTATATAGCTATAATACTGAGTCTTGCCGCAGCGCATCACAACACGCCAAGGACAGATGAAGGTCAGAACAATCAGCAGTACCTGAACTGGTCATTGTAAGCATCTGAAGATGATATTGCTTTCTGGAAGATCTGCAAAATTCACAAGGAAAAATCTAATCAACCAGCAATAAATTAGAATCCAGGAAAAGTTACAACTTTTTTCATCTCAATTCACCAGCCAATCTGTAAGAAGTATTCAAAAAGATGAATCAAAGATTCAATTACCGCTGGATTGCTAGTGACACCTCTGACTCCACTCGCAATCAGAGGAAGAAGGTCGGTCACAGGGCGACAGAGGTTGTCATACCATGGGCTCTGGCCCTCTCGCTCATACAGATCATGAAGAACGGTCCTGTTTGCTGCACTTCCATTCCCTGAACTTTGTGAACACTTGACGCTGCAGTATAGAAACATACCCATCGATTCAAGCATTCAACTACTAACAGTGAGAATAATGATATCGGTGTTGATGGATAATAAAGCAAACAGGTGACTAATCACAAATACACATGAGATTCCAAATGGTTAGCAGTCATCATGGCCATCAAGACCATGGCTGGAAAATTTTAAAATAGCAAAGCAGCTAAAAGCCCAATTTAATGAATTCAGACTTTTCACAAAGGCAGAACTACCCTCGAGAAGATATAAAAATCTCACCTCTTTGTTATCTATGGAGATTTATGTTTGACTATCTAAGATCAATTGTTTATCAGATATATGGTGATCTCAATCACGGAACAAACATTATTAATAACAGGCTACAGTATCAGGAATCTCAGTAAACGAAACAAAAAGAAAAAAAAAACCAAACACAAGAGGATCACGAGAAGTCATCCAACCCAAAATAGAGCACAAACAGTATATCGTAGAGCTTAGAGTAAAAGGGACTTACACCAGAGACCTCTTAGAAGGGCAGCGTACTTGCACGGACAACCGAGAAGCTGCGACCTTGGAGCTGAAATCGGCTCCCTTCTGCAGATCAACGAAGCACAGCGGCTGAACCGATCTGGGCCTGATCCAGGACGGGAAAGAGGAAGAAGGGGTCGCTGCAGAGAGCTTGGAGACCGTAGCCATGGCAGAGGGAGGTCGGTAGACGGGAATACCAAAGGGGGTTTGGTGAGAGTTACGGGAATGGCGATACAAAGAAGGAAGGTGTAAGTTGGTGGAAACGGCAGGAAACGTAATATATACACACACAGAAGAATCAAAGGGAAGATAAAATAAATTGATATATATATTTACATTAATAAAAACACTATATATATATATATATATATAATGTGATGAGATAGGATTATTCTCGTATGTCCTAATGGACTGGTGCAAGACAACGTTTCGATACATAAATGGATCCACCAAGATCAAGTCGGGTTGATATTGCAATGTTCGGGCTGTTTCGGGTGGTTTGTTGAAACTCGATCCGATCTTAAAAAAGCACCTTGGAATCATCTAATTTTAGGCTGACCGTTAGCATGAAGTTGGGAACGGGCAGCGACCGGTTTGGCATGGTCCGATCCGTACTCAAATTGTTAGTCGTGTGTGATTGATTTATTGAATTGACAGACGGTTTCACGGGGGCATCGAGACCGTCGGTTAGCACCTGTCAATTTTAGCCAGCCTTGCCTAATTTTGCCCACTGGAAGTTTAAATTACAAATGCACGGCTTTCTGACGACCCCTAAGTGATTCAATTGGGGGAGCTGTAGTTTTTTTATAAAGCAGTAAGAATTCATCTATCTGAAATATTATTTTAAAAAATAGGAGTGTCAAAATAATAGTTTTTAAAATCGAATTGAACCGATCAATTAAATCGATTCAATTGGAAATGAAGTAATCAGCCGATCCGATTTACTAAATTAACTTAAATGCACTCTAAGTCTGATTAGATGTATCTAAATCAGTCAATTTCTGATTTAACTACTTAAACTCACTTAAATTCACAATATCTATTACATTATATTTTTATTTATTTATTTACTTAACACTTAACACTTAATACGGATATTTTAAATTTTAAAATTATAAATTTATATTCTATATATAATATTTTAATTTATAATAATTAATTACATAATATTATATTATTAAATATGCAGTTAAATCTATTAAATTCATTATTCGACTCATAAATTCGTATTTTAATTAATCTAATTTTAAAAACTATTATCAAAATGGTTGAAGCAAACTGTTCTTTATTCTTTCTCTTCTTTTCTTTTCCAATTTCAATGTGCTAACGAGTGGTCAAACATTACTTAAAATTCCTTTCGGCCTTTCCCGTTCCCACTGGATCTTCCTCATTTGACAGCTTTGCCCCAAATTTAAAAAATTACTAAATGAATCGGCCACAGAGAAAGGGAGAGCAGAGTCTTGACATCAGTCACAATTTGGCCCATCCTTTTCTCGGTGACAACATGGGTTGCTTTATCGCCCAACAAATCTGACCTTTTCCCGACTCTTCTTGCATCTCAAGAGGGCCTGACCTCAGGAGCTCTGAGCAACCGACCCTTTAGATATGATCTTCTGTTTATATTTTCTACTGTGCACCATATCTATAAATCCGATGATCCAGACATAATCTTATCCTAAGATCTATGTGTTGAACAACTTCACCGGATGCATACTGGTGGTTATTTGCTTTTGTGTGTCCTATATAAGCTGCGTTTGTAGCTGATGCACGTTCAAAGATATGCAGCAAGCTTCAGCCCACTTAACACGAACAAAAGGTCAAATGGAGGGCCTTGATTGTCCCCCTCATCAAGATCTCCATCCCCCAACAAAAGGAACAGTGTCAAAACTCCTTGCTGGTGTTCACATATAACCGTCTAGTTCGTGGAATCAATATATAACAGTTCACAAACACCATGAGATGACTCATCTCTTAATTTAAAAAAGAAAATGAAATTATCTCCATGAAACTGTTGCTTGCATACAAAAATATGCATGTTCCTGGCGTCAAAGCCAGTGAACAGCAGGTCTTTACACCTGAGAAGCTTTAGACAGAATATTTACTTACTACCAAGGCTTCAGTCCCCCCCACAGGCCTTACAGTCCAGTTCAGGATCTTCTCACTAGGCTTCAGGAAAACACTGTTGTCATGCGGCAACTTCTGTGCCGATCCATTCAGTATCCGATGGAAATATGGAATAGCAACTTCCCTTTCACAGTAGGGTCTGTCATCAGTCTCTGCTTCCTCAGTATAATGTCAGATGCAACGGAAGTGAGTAACTTATCAAAGTCTAAAACATTCTTTTTGTTCACAAACACCCGAATCTCTTCCCATGGAATTGCATCAGTGAAGGGAAGGATGCTATCATCTGCTATAATCACTGGGATGCACCCAAAGACCATGGCCTCTACAAGCCTGGGGCTCCATGGAGCCCAACCCAATGACATAGGCAGAATGTGGCACGTTGCATGTCCTTATAATAGGTTGCTGGGTTATCAGTTGAGATGTCAGAGTGGGTTGTTTTTTAAATTCTCCCAAACTACAGCCCCCACACCTCTATTAGGTCAAAGAGGCAGTTAAAGCAGAAGCAGCGCATTATAGAACATGGAATTCAATTTCATAGGGACAAATCTAGTGGACTTGAAAGAATTCTCATGCAGTTTTAGGCAACCGCCTCATGTGCTAGTGCCTATCACAAGCAAAATATTCATAGTTGCAACTTATCCTCCAATAGTTGTTGTAGAAAATCAACAAACAGCAGCCCATATTTCTCAATCATCAAATAAGAAATCAGGCTATTTCATTCATGAAATGCATCAAACTAGGAATATTAGATTGCCATGATCATTTTTAGATTATAGGAACCAATCAATTCCGCTAAAAGCACCACAACTAGCCACCCTTGAAAATGTCTAGGGAGGCAGTTTGTGTCAATATACTACTGTCTGGCTTCAGCAGCAGATTAGTATTGACTAACAGTTAAAGTTTGCCAGCTTGTAAACTAAAAGCAAAATGAGGTTCCACTATGTCTCAACAGATGAGAGAATCAGACTCTAGAATTTCAGAAGTTATGGAAGAAACTTACCTCGCATAATAACCACCATCAGGATCATTATCAACATCATAAAACAAGCCAGTAGACAAAGAGGGAGCGAGGAGTGTCCATAGGAACCTGATGGGCCTGCATTTTCTGGAGGGGAGCATAAGGGGGAATGGCAATGGATCCTTCTTTCAAATAAACATGACTTTTTTTTTTTGAAGGTCTGAACCAAGGTGGCTCGAGAAGCAGAATTCCCCTTTCAATTGCTTTCTATTCCTTCAAAGAAAGAATCCCTATTGTCAACAAATGCCGAAGTGTAATAGACTAGGAAGCACACACAGCAGTTGCAACGCAATCAGCTGATAATGAATGAAAGCAGGCTCCAAAGTTACGGGGCACGATGAAGAAATGACTGATGCCCTCAATTCGATTCCAATAAGGCCAAGTCGTAGAGATGAGCTGAATTGCACTTCTCATCACCATGGGGGATTTGAAGGGCAAGGGAAGCCCAGTGCATGTAAGGTCACAGGTCATGTATATAGGGGTGTAGAACCAGTATGCTTCCTCTGGATTGAGAGTTCAAACATGATTCAAACGATAGAAATCTGTGCATGTATAACTCAGCAGCAAACATATGATTGAGGCATCTCTCATCCTCGTGGAGTAGCTTCCTGTTGTACTTACTTGGGAGCTCATAAACAAATACTTTCAACCTTCCCTTCCAAGACATCACCAGCGGCTCCTGCAAGTTTAGCCCAAACTAAGTTCAATTTCTATGATTTAAAAATATACATGCCAATTTCACACGGTATCAATGTCCAAAGTCATCCACAGACAAGACAACAACTCCATTCTCACATTCACCAAAAAAATATAGAAAAAGAATCCCATGAAACAGTGAACTTCCACATCTGGAATAATAACTTTACATCCACATAAAATTCACACGACATTTGCTTCATAAAACACAGTTGAGATTAAGAAACAAAGCATCTATACGATACCACAGCATAAATTTAGTTGCAACCCACAGTATTACCCACAAAAAGCCTGCGCCTTTCGAAATGACCTCGTCCAAATATCAGCAACAGTTGAAACAGACAGCTAATGGCAAGATTTTGTAAAATAGCTCCTACAGATGATAGGGGAAAAAATCGTCTCTACCCGGTCTTCCCGTTATTGCTGCTCCGATCACCTACAAAAGGGAAGATCGGGACGGCGATTCCCTCTCTGATGCTTAAGTCAGAGATGAATAACATATATAATATCATGAAGTAGAAATCAACTAAAATTTATTGTAACAAAGGCCCAGTTATGTATAGAGGGAGAAGAAAAGAAAAATATCGGGGCCAAGCTTCTGGAGCTTGCTGATGTTAGGCTGTAAGACGGTGGATCCCCCTCCTCTACCTTTGATTGATGTTCATTCTCTTATAGGTCCAGCTGTTGAACGGTTCCATTACTTTAAATTCCCAAATTGATGGCCTTCAATTGGGACCGAGAAATTATCGTACATTAAATGAGCTTTATGGCCGCTTATGGGGGAAATTATAAGAGCTATAAGGAAGCCTCTATCACCCGAAATCCATTCTGTGCGCGGATTCTGCTCAGCTTCGCAGTTCAACAAAAGAATACTGGCGAAGAAAACCGCCGTAATGGCGCAGCAGGAGACCCTCATTTCGCAAAACCCGCCATGACCCAGACTTCAAGAAACTCAAGCAGATAAAAACAGGGCCTGCAATACTTGCTTCTGGGATTGACCACGGAGAGAAAGCGACGCTTATATGAGGAAGAAGAAGCTCATGTGGTAGGATGTCCGTGGGGCAGTAGTTCAGGGTTACCCTGAAGTTCAGTCCATGAAAGGAATTCTAGAACGGGAGAAAATATTTGGGGGAAGGTTGGGAGGAAAGGAAGTTGCTTTAAAAAACAGAGAAGTCGCCATTCTTCTTCTCAGACAAAGCTTTGTTTGCATTGCTTTGCCGGTTCGATGAGTAACCCATATCTCACAGGACTCCATCTCCATCACCAGAACTCGGACCTCTTCGGTCATCTTTTCAAAGGTGGGGAAGCTGGACTTGCAGGGAAGGGAAGGGAGTGATCGCCTGTGGCGACACTCACGGAAATCTTTCATGGAATTGGCTAGGCTTGGGCTAGATTGGCCTACTAAATCATATTACATGTTGTTGGTGTCATATGCCCAATGGGCTTATTAAGCCCCAATTACCATGGCCCGATTCAATCTGTTTTCGGCCTACCTCTTAATTTAAATCAAACTTATTATCTCTCCATCGTTAAACTTAAAAATTATATTAATGTACAAAATCTTATTTCTCTAATTCACATTTGAGTGTTATAATAATAAAATTAAATCAGAATTGACTTAATTAATAGAGATCGGTGAGTCTGGCAGATGGCTTTGCGTGTCAAAGGGCACCTACGTCTTGAGTGGATCACCGTGATACTCACTTACTGATCAAACGACTCACGATAATTGATTACGGCCGATATGGTGGTCTTGCAAGTATTCGAACATTCGGATAGAACGATCGGCTCCCTTGAAGCTGGAGGGTGGAGTTGCGCAGCAAGCCGGCAGGTGTTGGCAAGAGAGACTGCAGAATTTCTTCTTCATTGGCCAGCAGAAAAGAAAAACTGCAGCAGGTCAATAATGGAGCCTCCATTTAAGGCCGACCTTGACAAGTTCCAACAACCCACCCAAACAATACAGACCAGGAAATAATTCACCCAAAAGATCTAGAAAATGAAATATTGAAAAGGAGAAGAAAAGCTGAGATATCAGCGCTATGACAAGGGGAAGCCTCGTATTAAATGACACTTACTATAAGTGAGCAGAAGCTTGATGATATCAAGAAATCAACCTACTGCATTTAAAAATCTACAACGGATGGCTTTTCTTCATTTACAACCTCAGCCAACCCTGATCAGACTTCCCATACTTTGTGTGGTGACGTAACGACAAGACTTCCTCCAACTGTATGCATTTGAAGTTTCTTTCTTTCTTTGTTCTTCTTCTTCCTACTGGTAGCTCTCTCACTGCGGGCGGGAGGAGAAGAGGAAGGGAGTTGCTGGTCTGCATCGGTAAGAGCTGAGCTCCATTTCTTGATTTGGTTTCTTCAGCTGGAAGGAGCTGCGGGAATGGAGAAGCAGTCCAGAGATGAGCGCTTGTGCGGGGCAGAGGAGGATGAGCGGGAGTTTGAGGAGAGCGATCAGATCGAGAAGAGCAAGATTGGGATTATGAGGGCCGTCGTTGAAAGAGAAGATCCTTCTGCCAAGGTTGTTTTCTACCTTCATTTTTGCTCTCCCTCTTCGCTGATCGATCTTGCCCTTTTATCCTCTATCTCAATGTGTGCGCTTTAGACTCGACTAGATTGTTTCATATCCGTCTGGTTCTGCTCTTACTTATGCTGGGCCTTGAGTAAATCCAAGTTTAGAGACAATCTGTGCTGTTAGATGGCTCTAAGATAGTTGCCATTAAAGTATCCCACATCCCACACCCCCCACCCCCAAAAAAAAAATGATAGTTGCTGATAAAGCAGTGAACTTGGAATCAGATGAATTCACTTACACTGTAAATCTCGAATCCTTGATGAGTGGTTACTTCTATCTTGACTCGAGATGGGATTTGCAGTAAGTTCCTAATTGTGAAGATACTAAGCTTTGTTATTTCTTAGGGTGTGGATGATTATGCTTTAAGGAGGTTTCTACGAGCTCGTGATCTAGACATCGAGAAGGCTTCAAACATGTTCCTGAAGTACCTGAGCTGGAAGCGGTCTTTTGTCCCAAATGGATCCATAGCTCTTTCGGAAATCCCTAATGAGCTTGCCCAGAACAAATTGTTCATGCAAGGTCTCGATAGGAATGGGCGACCGATCGTGGTTGTGTATGGGAATAGGCATAAACCTTCTAAGTCAAGTCTAGAGGAGTTCAAACGTATGTACTTAACCCTGGCACTATTTGTAGATTTTTCCTAGATTCCCCATGGAATTGACTCCGTCGGGTATGAGCTTGCTGTGCTGCAGGTTTTGTAGTCTACACCCTGGAGAAAATATCTGCAAGGTGAATTTCTTTCTCATCGAGAAATTAAACAAAAATGGCTTCTGCATATTAAGCATTAATGTATTTTGTGAGATCTACACTAGCTTTCCTCAATACCCGGCAAAATAATGGAGGGTATTCTAGTTTATTTTCTTGTCTCCTCTTTCTTGTTCAGTCTTTTGACATGCTCTAGCTATGTCTGCTCTTGCTTAGTTTGGGTTTCTGGATCTTGTAGAATGCCCCCAGGAAAGGAGAAGTTTGTTTCCATAGCAGATCTTGGAGGATGGGGATACACGAACAGTGATATTCGAGGATACCTAGCAGCTCTGTCAATCCTGCAGGTTCATTCTTTCAATGAGAAATCAAGTTGTGCTCACACTTCACTATATCAGTCAACAATGTCGATGGCTGCTGAACTCATAATTTCCTTGTCGTTCGCTGATGGTAGGACTGCTATCCTGAGCGTCTGGGGAAGCTGTTCATCGTCCACGTGCCTTACCTGTTTATGACTGCATGGAAGATGGTTTACCCGTTCATCGACAGTAAAACCAAGAAGAAGGTAACTGGCCAAGAAACTTTGCTTTCTGCATTCTTGGTTCAAAGTTGAAAATGGTTATCTTCTCAGTTATCCTTCGGTCAGGCATTAATCTTCTGGCTGGCTACTGAGTAGCAGAAAGTGCTTATTCACATTTCTTCTTACGTTTCTTCAGATCACCTTTGTCGAGGATAAGAAGTTAAGGACCACTCTACTTGCAGAGATTGATGAGAGCCAGCTCCCTGATGTATATGGAGGCAAACTTCCTCTAGTTCCCATACAGGACGTTTGAGAAATTCTTCTCGGTCTGATTGATCCAAATCATATTCACTCTCATCAGATAATATAGCATCCACTGCGGGTCCGGGTTATCAGTGATCTAGATCTTTATTTCAGTATAGTAAACATCTCTGTGCCTCATCCATTGTCCGTAAACAGCACCTCGTGCAAGCTTGAGTATCCAGGGGGTCTCCTCTGCTTGTATTTTTCCTGTCTGAGAACATTCTGACCTGATCTTATGATATATTGACACAAATTGATTAAGCCTCCGTCTTCAAGTTGAACATATTGTGGCGGTTGTCATGACCATGAATCTTCATTTGAACTTTGGAGATCGGACTGATGGAGATAGAAATGAACTAAAAATTGAGCAGGGCTATCCAGTGGGCATAGCCGTTTTGGACCAACAGATTTGAATTCAAGGTTTATTGCTGGAATGTTTAGACCATAAACCAAGCATTGCATATGTTTTTGTCCGTCTTTAAGAAAGAATAAGATTGGGCGTTTTAACGTTACATATAGCATAGTGCTCAGGCAGGGGAGGCCCATGAATGATGTTTACAAGCTCCATGCCCGCCTCGTCAAGACTACTGGCGCAGCCGAGAACGGCCGCGCCTCCATCCGCCGCCTCCTCCTCTCATGCGCCGCCTCGGCACCGGAGAGCCTTCCCCATGCCCGCGCTCTCTTTTCCCGCATCCGGTCCCCCGACACCTTCGCCTACAACACCATTATTCGGGCCCATGCCCACTTTTGCCCCTCCCATGCGCTCGCCTTCTTCCTCCAGATGCTCCGCTCCGCCGTCCCGCCCGACAACTTCACCTTCCCGTTCGTTCTCAAGGCCTGCGGCCGGCTTCACGTGGCCGCCGATGGTCTGCACGGGCTGGCCTTGAAGTTCGACCTCGGTTCCGATCTGTACTTGCAGAACGCTCTGATCAGCGCCTACGGGTCCTCGGGTTCCCTCGAGTCTGCCGCAAAACTGTTCGATGAAATGCTCCAGAGGGACGTCGTCTCGTGGTCCTGCATGATCTCTTGCTACGCCAACAATGGCTTCCCCTATGAATCTCTGACGCTCTTCCAGCGAATGCAAATGGAGGAAACCACCTTACCCGATGAAGTCACCATGCTCAGTGTGATATCGACGGTCTCGAGCACTGGAGAGCTGGAGCTCGGGAGGTGGATCGAGGCTTATATGCGCAAGATCGGTTTAGCAATCACTCTCCCTCTGGGTACTGCCCTAGTAGACATGTACTCGAGGTGTGGCTCCGTCGAGGAATCGACAAGGGTGTTTGATGAGATGCCTGAGAGAAATGTGATGACTTGGACTGCCCTGATTAATGGGCTGGCCGTGCACGGCCTCGGGAAAGAGGCAGTGAGGGCTTTCAACGAGATGAAGAGCTTTGGGATCCATCCAGATTCTATTACCTTTAAGGCGGTCCTAGTTGCCTGCAGTCACAGCGGACTTGTGGGTGAAGGACGGAGGATCTTCGAGAGCATAGAGAACGAGCATGGGGAGGAAACCACACTCGAGCATTACGGGTGCATGGTGGACATGATGGGGCGGGCAGGCATGCTCCAGCAAGCATATGATTTTGTCGAGAAGATGCCTCTAAGGCCAAACTCAGTGATCTGGCGGACTCTGCTGGGGGCCTGTGTTAGTCACAATGATGTCAAATTGGCAGAAAAAGTTCAGGAGAGGATTCGTGAGATTGACCCCCGCCAGGATGGGGACTATGTGCTCCTGTCGAACGTCTATGGTGGACATGGCAGATGGACCGAGAAGGCCAATGTGAGGAACTCAATGCGGGATCAGAGGATCTGTAAAACCGCCGGGTACAGTCTTATAAGTGTTGACCGGGAGATCCACAAGTTTTTCTCTGGGGATGATTCTCATCCTAGTTGGGAGAGGATCCGGGACTTCTTGAACTCAGTGATCGAGAGGCTGAGAGCTGAAGGATACTTGCCTTGGACGACGGATGCACTGTATGACATAGAGGAGGAAGAGAAGGAGAGCAGCCTCAGCTATCACAGTGAGAAACTCGCAGTCGCCTTCGCTCTCCTGAGCTTCAAGGACAAGCGGACAATACGGATCATGAAGAACCTTCGCATATGCCACGACTGTCACGCTTTCATGAAGCATGTGTCGGGAATGCTAGACAGGGAGATCATCATCCGTGATCGGAACCGTTTCCACCATTTCAGGAAGGGTTTGTGTTCTTGTCGAGAGTACTGGTGATGATCGGTGCTGCAGAAAATACATCCGTTCCCATGGCCGGCGGCTTTCTTTTCTCATGAGAATGGTTCACAATGTTTCATTCTATATATGATTGAGGATTTTATTTTGACACTGAGAGTGCTCATCTCCTGATATCCTCAAACTTCCGTGATCAAGGCTGACTGATATCGGAATGGGACAAGTTGGAAGAAAAAACTGGGGGAAAAAAAAGAATTCCTTTTCCAGACATGCATCATCTAGTTACCAGGATGATTCAAACCCCTCCTCTTACGTGGAGATCCCGAACTTGACGCCTGCTGCTGCTGAGTCGAAGCCATGGAACGGGAAGAAGAGGGGCAGGAGGATGTTGTTGAAGAAGAAGAAGATGCAGCATTCAAGCCGGGAGTCATTCCTCGACCCTCGAAGAGGTTCAAGGTGAGGAGTGGGAAATCCGCGTCGCTGCTTGACAGAAGCTGTGCATACTGAATCAAGTCGGGGTAATGAGCTTCCCTTGGTGTAGCAGAACTACCCATGACGAGGTCGGAAGTGTTACGGTGGCTACGTCCTTGAACTCGTTCAGGGAAGTTGATCTTAGCCTTGGCCCCTTTAAAGCTGAGAGCCGCTCTGTCGTATGCCATGGCTGCCTCCTCGGCCGTCTTGAAGGTCCCGAGCCAAACCCGGGCCGCTTTGTTAGGGTCCCGAATCTCAGCTGCCCATTTCCCCCAAGGCCTTCGCCTCACTCCCCTGTAATGTCTCCTGATGCTGCTGCAGCTCTCTGGTTACAAATTAGCAGCAAACAACCACCAACTCATTAACAGATAATATCTCTTCTTGTCAGCTTAATTAAGATTCATTTCGTGACATTAACTGATTTCAAGTATCAATATACATATCCTTTTATATATATATATATATATTCAACCACGCGATCTTAAGTCTGGTATTGTCATGCTCATGCTGATCGATTAAGAGCATCACAACGGGGAACCACATTATAGGTAGCATTCTCATAGTTACGGTGTTGCATAAGAGATTGACAAGTGACAGATAGGTGACCAATGTGAAGCACGTGACAATTGGACACTTCTGCCTCGTGTCCGACCGGCACGAGGTGTTCGTGCGATTGCCGACCCGCCCGTGCATTATTGCGACAAGACAACTCAGTTAATGGGAGAATTCCTATAACGGCATGAATCGTGCAGGCTTGGGGAGACCCACATGGAACCAAATGCAATATTATAATTACAGAGGTTTCGAAAACCTAAAACCGACAAATGAAAATAAGCCATCCATCTCATCGCCGTCGAGTTGGATAGACATGAGAAAAGCAAAAGTGGGGAATGGAACTCGAAGGAAGAGAAGGTCAAGGACGTCAGTTCATGTACGCAGATGTCGGCATGCCATTTGAAGAACAGCAATTGGATGCGATCAACATCTTAATCTATCTAGAGGGTAATAGAGACAGAGAGATGGTTCTTCACGTAAACTTTTGGATATATATGCATTGAAACCATATGCATGCATACCTTTATTCCCCACCCCCCTTTTTTTTTCATGTATAAATATGTGTATGTGAACACGTATTCAGGAACGGACATATTTTTACTCATATTGAATGCTGTTCACATTGGACAAATTTTGTGGATCCATGTACCTATTTGGCTTATACGTTCAAAAAGAGAGAAACTCCTAGCTCTTGGCCTTGCCCTTATCCGTTTTGAATTACACCACAGACAACACGCCACCGAAAGGGAAATTATCATCCTATTGTGCGACGATCGATAGCAAGAACGAGTCGCACTACACAAGAGGTCGAAGAGACCACGACCAAATCGGCTCGAAAGGGGAAATAAGAACAGTTACCGGTTCCGAGTTCCTAGCTCGGACGCATCAAACAATTGCGTACATCCGGTTTTTAAATCCGTTTTCCTAACAGACTATGCCTTAAAAAGGGAAACTGATTAAGGTCATGCACCATATCGAACAAAAGGAGAAGCGCGATAGATTGTGACTGTATGTGCCGATGTTTTTGTACCTGGAAGAGGAGCGACGTGAGACGAGGCAGCGTGTTCCTCCTCGACGGGGGTTGCTCTCGGGACGGGAACTCCGCTTGGCTCAACCGTAGCAGTCATCGGCATCTGGCTGTTCTCGTGACCGGCTCCCATGGCCCCAGCAAGAGCTGCAACCATAATCGAAGCATGGGTCTCCGACGACCAAAAAGATGAGTGCTGGACATGACCGGCGAAGCCATCTTCGATCTTCTCCTCCACCGGTGCTTCCGAAGGAAGTGGCCTCTTTCCATGGCTCCGACGATCCACCTTGCAAACTCCCTTGACGCCTCGCCTCGATCAGCTATAGCTAAGCTAAGCTAGCTGGTCATCCAAACCCTCGGAAGCCTTCTTCTACTCTTGTGCAATTATAGTTCTTTCTCTACTTCTAGGGCAAAATAAGTGCAATATACATAGAAACACACACACACACTACTGTTTTTTTGGACGGACTTACCCTTTCCTTTTTAGCTTGGACTTCTTGTGGAAATCAGAGATTAAAACGTGAGACAAAGGGAAAGATACATACATACATATATTCCCACATTTGAAGAATTTTAGGAAA
Source organism: Sonneratia caseolaris (assembly GCA_900006705.1). Classification (NCBI taxonomy): domain Eukaryota; kingdom Viridiplantae; phylum Streptophyta; class Magnoliopsida; order Myrtales; family Lythraceae; genus Sonneratia; species Sonneratia caseolaris. The sequence goes on from CXYZ01012252.1 coordinate 1,349,834, forward strand.
AAAAAATCTCGAGAATATAACTCATGCGTGTAGTCTCTAATTTGTGTTTCAAAAACCTATGCGACAACAAGACCGATCGAATCTCTACCTAAGAATTTTCTTCATGCAATAGAATTGATTCATGCAAGTGTTTTTATATCATTTTCTATCGTTCTAATTCATTATATCTGGTTGGTTTATTGGGACAAAAAGGGATTTTAATTAACAAAGAGAATACGAAACTGATAATATGTAATAAGTTAAATTTAAGATTTGAAATAACCATTATTATTTGATGGTTAATGTTCAGTCCTAAATTGTATATATTATTTAGTTAGCATGATCATGGGATGTTCCATGTCGTAGGTAGCCCTCATGAGCAATCAAAATAATTGAACTATTAATTATTTTCAATTATAATATTAACATATTTTAATTAATTCAAATTGGTATATTAAAAAAATGGTAAAACATCACTTTTTTTGTTTGGGCTATTTTTGAAAATCTATGAATTTTGACAGGTGGGTGCAAGTAGGAAAGACAAAAGGTAATAATTCTGGGAAGAAAGTGAGTGCCACTCAAGTCAAAGACTGGAGGGCTTTTAATAATGGTGCATGGTAGGTGCCAAGTTATGCCCATCATTCATTAGTGCACATTTAACAAAATGTGATCGAGCACCAGATTACTAGGGGCAAGAAAATAAAGCATGATCGATGCATCGTCCACGGTTAGACATGGCACGCACAAGTCTATTCTCGCCTAACTTCTCCTGTGCACACAGCCAACAAGGCCAACCGACGGTTTATTCAAGTGATTCCAGGAGCAAAATTCATAATTTGAAAGTGAGTTCGCCTTTCTGTCAGGCTCGAGCTGGAGTTGAGTTGGTTTAGTGAGGAGTATGGACCAAAGATTTATTTTTAAGTACATATGTGTGTGTATCGAATTACCCAATATCCAACCTATGTAATTATCTAGGTGTATATTTGTGATTGTGGGATACACGAAGCTTATGCAGAAAGTTCCAATTAACTACTAGACATGGGCGAAGGCGAGACCATGATCCCACCCACATGTGCTGTTCTACGCCTTCCCCTGTCCACATGGAGAGGCTCCCGTATTCTCTCCCCCTTGAGATGGCTAAAATTGACTCGGACACATCCAATTGCAAAAAATTAAATAATAATAATAATAAGTGTGCCTCCCGCCGACCACGTGTAGGCATTGCCTGGGAACTTGTCGTTACTAGGCCGACTGAAACATCCCACCGTTAGCCCATCATATTAGCACGTGGTACAATGAAAGGAGGGTGAAGACACCGAGCGCACGTCTCCTCTGTAAAGGTATACAGTACAGTGAGAAGCGTATCAAAAACCCCTCAGCTACTTACTCACTAAAACTTTCAGCCAGCAAAGTTGTCTCTGTAGTTACACTCACCACCCCCCCTCAACAGTTACAGAGGGCTCCAGACCTAGAAATTAAATCAAAGACGTTGAGATGTTGCTGTCGTCCACAGTCCACAGACACAGATGCCACCAACCCCCATCTCCATCCCCAGTTCTATTAGCCGATTATTCCTTAGTTCTCTATGTTCTCTGGGAGCCTCCTGCAGGTCCCCCCCTCAAAAGCTCAAAATTTCCTCACGCTACTTTCTTTTCTACTGTGTGCTACGCCCCCAAGAAAAAGGATAAAGAATCTCGGGGGGTAGGACTGAACGTAAGTTACTCTGTAAGATTCGTGGGATCCCTGAGAAAAATTGCAGCAAACTACTCCTCAGTCCAAATCCTTGCTGCGGGTTACGGATGTCTCTCTATTGGAAGAATCTTCCCCATTCGAGAGACCTGAGCGAGTCCCGTGGTTCTTATCGTCAGTGTTGCTGGGGCGTGATTTCCCGGGTCTAGTTCTCACATTAACCCCCACCGGAAAAGGGACCTGTCGATTGGAGAAGGCAGGCGTCAATACCGATTCCAGCTCTAAACTTAATTATTCAACGCATCATCTTACAGGAGATGCACATATATGTCTCTGTTTGGTGTCAATCAATGTTTTACCTGATCACCAGCATTGGGGCCTCCTGTATTGAAGAGAATAGGACGGCATCGTTTATCTTCATTCATCAAACTGGAGTTCTGGAAATGCGCGATGAGGGCAGCCTTTCCCTGTATACGCGCATATGCGAGAGAAGCCACTTTCTCGCTGTTGAATTTCTCCCATTTCTTCCCATTGAACGTCTATCCAGAATCAAAACCACATCCAACTCTCAGCATTTCGAATAAAAAAAACCATCAGTTTTTTTCTGCTTATGGTAGAATGTAACTCACCTTATAGAACGGAATGATATGGCTAGGTTCGGTCATGTTGATGAAGGCATAGCCAACATTACATTTGTTCTGTAAGGAAAACCAATTCGATAATGTCCGAGTAAAGATAGCAAATGATGTCCTAAAGATAGGAAACCTCAAAACAACAGCACACCGCAAGAAAAGAAGCGGACACCTTAAAATCAATTGGCAAGTATATGAAATCATAAGTTCCTCCGTGGCATTCATCAATTGCAGCCAACAACATTTTAGAGGTATACCTGTGAATTTCACCACACGTTATAAAATCAGTAAGATTCCTAAACACACTGGATTATTGAACTGAGAGGGGTTAGAGATGCATCTAGCTGTTTCAAAGATGCAAATTCTTGCACTGTATTTAGAATTAATTGACGTACTTGTTAGGAAGGTTCTTGATCATTAACGTTGTCCTGTTGTCCTCTCCTCTCATTATGCGGTCAATATCGAGCTCATACTGCTTCTTGTTGCCCCCTGGATTAGAGCCACCTTCATTCCTTCGGGTTCTCATTATCTCATTTGGAACCTCATAAGAACTTGAGGGCGGAACCATCTGGCCTCTTCCTTGGCACATCATGCCCCTCTGATGATGAGACTGGAACCCAACATTCTTAGGACCACTGGAAAAATCCATTGAGCTCCCTCCAGGCTGCGGGAACATGCGTGGAACAAAGTTCATCGAGTGCAGAGAATTATTATCAACCCGCATATTCCCAAGAGAGGCCGGATGGTGAAAGCTCAAAGTCTGGGGAGATTCACTGGCAAAGTGTTGTGAGCGGTCCCACATGGAATGGTTCAAAGGTGGTGCAGACCCGACAACCGGGCTCGGCATTCCTGAGAGTGTCCTGGACATTCCAGGCAGTCTGGATGGGGGGCAGGCAGCATGCATTCCGTTAGTAAACGATGGTGAATTTGGCCACATCATACTTGAACAGTGGGATTGGTAGGAATTACCACCCCATGGATACTGTCCAGGAAGAGCACGGCTCCCCATCCCTGGAGACCCAACACCTGAAAAAAGGAGTGTGTAAAAGGAGATTAACAAAAGGAAAACAATACAATAGTCGGGTGTCTAGAAAATTGAAAACTATGAGTACGAGCACGTTAACGGAACAAGAGTGTATGATTTACAGCTTCAAGTATATGCAAAATAACGAGAGAACTTGCACCATTAATAGGATAGCCTGGAAACAAAAATGTTGTCACGTCAAATCAGCTTAGATATTTAATGCCAACAGAAGCAACAGATAAAGAAGGTGGGTTATTAAGCTTTATTACATCAGGGGTAACTTATGTGTTTTGCACTTGAAAGTATTATTTTTGCAGGATATAGCATTCACAAAATTTATCAAACTTACTGCCTCCATTAACTTCGAACGAGCGTCCATTTGAACCTACTCTACACAATTGTGTCTCGTCAACTCTGTCCATTGATTGAGAACTGATAGAGGAAACCATGGTATTGAAAGACTGAAGGTGAATGCCATTCATCAAAGCATCAGCACAGTCAGGCAGAGAATGAGGATGAACATTCTCTGCCATTCTGTTGTCAAACTTTAAGTGGGCCGATTCGGTGAGTCCAGGATGACTGCCAATAGACCCAACTCTCATTAGAGATGGCAAGTTGTTTGGTACACTTGAAGAAATACTGCGATGGAATGCACTTTCAAGAAATGGGGAATGCATTGACGAGTGAAAGCCGAGAATACTTCCATCATCAGTACCTCTGTGACAGATTGGCCCTGAAGGAAAAGGACATATTTTAACAGCATATTGAGATTCATGAGAAAGAATATTCACATGAAGAAAAGGTAACAGGAATGCAGCAATTTAATCAGGTTACCAGAAAGTCCAGCATTCAAGTTATTTATGTGGCCATTCTGATGCCCAAAAACATTGGGTTCCTCTTGTTCCAACCCCAGGGGATTATTTTGTGAAAAACTACAGCAGGCAAAAAGGAGAAATGAGTATGCACCATAAGTATCCAGGATAATCATCATAAGAACATTGCTTTTCAACATCACAGCATTCCCTGGTGAAGTTCAACCTAGAAATCTACTAGTTCTTTGATATTATACCCTAATTCCAGTATAAATTACATCATTTTTGCCTGTGTTACCAAATCTAGGTCTACCTCACTTTACAGGTAAAAAAAAAAAACCAAGGAAAAATACAGAAAATTTACCATCTTACACCTCTTGGACCGCTTGCCTCAAGTTTAATTTGCTTCCCAGATATACTGCTCCTGCTCAACTCATGAAGAGCAGCTTCTGCAGCTCTAACATCATAAAATTCAATAAACTTGTGATTATTTCTTTGTGGGGTCTCATGAATCTGCAATCAAGGGAAAGAACTATTGCTCACCCTCACCAAAATCTCCAAACAAAATACTGTTCAAGTTCAGGAAAGATGTCTTCACCTGTTTTATTTCTCCATAAGCACCAAATATGCGACAGAGTTCTTCATTTGGAATAGAGGAATCAACATTGAAAACTACAAGCATTCCATGATCAATATCTTTGTCTGATGCATCTTCCTGAGAAAAAGATACAACAGAAAATATGAATGAAGTGATGTTGATCCCGTCATGAAATCAGGGACTCATAACCAACAAGGTAAAAGCTTACCTTTGGAATTGAGTAATGGATATCAAGTTTCCTTCGCCTGAGAAGTTTATTCTGCAGCGCCTTCATAGCAGCGCAAGCGGCTCGTATGTCATAATAAGATATCATAACAAAACCACAATGCTTGCATGCTGTATAAAGAGCACGGATATCTCCATAATGCTGCACATCAAAAGAAGATTCAACTCATATATCAGCTTTGATCTGACGTGCAGCAAAACTTTATTTTCTGTTTATGAACTCTATATAGCTAAGACAAGACCATGACAAATCATAGACTCATGGAACTCTTTAGTCCAAGCTTCATCAGAAAGCTCATAAAGGTAACAGGTAGCTCCATGACACTGAGGACATCCCAAGCTGAAGTCAACATAAATGCCTCAGTCAACCCTCTCAACCACTTTTGCCAACCCAGGGATTTTGTGAATCTTAAAACTGAGAGAGAGAGAGAGAGAGAAAAGAGCAAACCTCAAAAAGGGCTCGTATCTCGGAATCTTCAACATTGCTATTTATATTTCTCACAAACAATGTTCTGGAAGGGTGTTCACCGTAAGGGTGCTCACTGTTCATTGAAGTATTACCATCCCCGGGATATCCGAATCTCTTGTTTCCACCAGACAAACCATCTTCTTCCAAATCCATCCCCCCAACAATGTTAAAGAGATCTAACTCTTCCATGTCATCAGCACCTTTAGACAGTACAGCAAACTCAAGCCCATCAGTCACCCCAGCAAGTAGCTCATCATCATTAGGAAGGAGGTCTCCAATCATGTGAGCTTCAATATCATCCATGGACTTGAGCTGTCCTTCCTCTTCAAAATGAGAGGCAACGGTATTAATGGAGTGGCCGTATAAGCTATTGTTTGATGTTATTTTCACTGCAGCAAGCAAGTAACAATGTGAATACTGTTTACACAGGCAATCTGATGCAACCACATACTCACAGGGATCTGCATGACGATGGTAAAAAAACAAGTTTTACATCAAGAAGATTTTGCCGTAACCTAGATATAACCGTGTGAAATATTAAACTGCATAAGGCCTCTTTCAATCATTGAGAATTTTCCACTTTTTCTTTATTCCTTTATTCCTGAAAAACAGAGAGAACAGAAAGGAAAACATGCAGGATCACATTTCACAGGGCGTGATTTGGTCTTTTTCTTAATAAAGTAAAAATGGAAAACATGTAAATTTTCATAGGATAATGACAAAGGGGTAAGGCATTCACTTGCCAACTGAAAGGTCAGACTGAATCATTCACTGGCTCAAGTTCAACAAGCCCAGCAGCCTGAAGCTTGTTTGTTTCACTCACTTTGCTTCATCAATGAAAAGGAAGATGGCAACTTACTTTTTTGGCTAAACAGCTTGGACAAAAAACTAGAGAATAGGCTGTTGTCATAGTGACTGCCCATCACGTTAACTCCATCAGCTTTCGTGAAATGTGCTGCTGGCTGTACATTTAAAGTTAACACTGTATCTCAATATCCGGTCAAGGCCCACAGATTTTAGCAAAGCCAATTCCCCATTACCTACTTTATTAGGCTCATCTCGAATGCCTAATAAGGTGAGATTCACTTTCTATTCCTGAACCACGAGAGCCTCAGGATGATGCTGGGAGGTTATAATCAGCAATCCTGGCAATATAAGTTTTGAATTTAACTGGGATGACAAGGCAAACTTCCCACCAGCTGTCACTGTCATCAACAAAATTCAGTTTTTAGTAATATAAGGATTATGCAACTCTGACGCAGTTGCAATACAAAATCGCAAGACTATCAAAGTGGCCAGGTGGAATAAATTCTGTATATGGCTAAAATAAAAATAAAATAAGCCACTGAAATTGTGAAATTCAAACATCGCTAAGACATGGAGAGAGGATTGAAAAGGAAGTGATTGTTACAGAGCTTGTGATTTTTAGGTTGGCTGCTGTTTCTCACCCAACAGAGTAGACATATGAAAGACAAAATTTTTGCTGTTGTGCATATCATCAATTAAAACGGGTACATAAATATAACAGCAGCCCAGTCCAAAGTACCTGTAAGGCTAAAAAATCACCAAGGTGAATACTGACTGAATAAGAACTATGTTTATAATTTATGCAAGGTAGGTAAAAATCATCAGTACAGGTTAAGTTGCTCCATATTTCTTCACAGATCCTGAGGGTTGGTAAACTGCCTCTAGCCCATCTATTTAATCCAACATGCTGCTTTACAGAGGATCAAGTTGCAGAAATAATCGAGTGACATTACTGAAGCATTTACTCCCTAGGTTCAAAAAATTAATTTTCCTCCTTTTGACTTTATAAGCTGAGCCACTTGCAAGGGAGATCAGCAATTATACATCCTGTGGATGCAGATCTCAAGAATTATCAAACCGAATAGCAAAGATATATGAGCGTCCTTTTTAGCATCCTCTCGGTATAAGACAAAATCAAAAGAGCAAAAAAAGGAAAAAAGAATAAAATGACAAACCCAAAGAAAAAGGAAAAACATTTTTCTTGCCCATAATATGCTGTTTAAGGAGATCCGCATCGACTAAACACTGACCATTTTTATCAGGCACAACCTCCGATTTCAAAAATCCGACCTGCCTCTGCAAAAAATGAAATAGGCAAAGAATAAAAAATAATAATCAGAGCTTGCATTTCAGATACAGACAGTACAATAACTTGGAAGATAAATCTCCAAGCACACATAAACCACCAACCCCATCGAGCTGGAGGGAGAAATACAGAGCTGATCAATACCTCGCTGGGAAAAGATGGATCACCAGAGAAATGAGCTGACGAGGATAATCCCTTGAAGACCGTTATGGGTGATGGCATGATAAAACCTTTGAATCTAACAAAACCCAGATATTTCTCGGTTTAAGAGTAGCCCGCCCACAGCCTGAATGGAGAATGCATCTGCTATACTCCTCAGAATCTCTGCTGCACAATTTAACAATGCAACTCAAACCTAAGAAGCAATCACTCAACCTCATAAAAGTATAAAAAACGGAAAATCCTAGTTGGAAGGGCAACTTAAGCTAAGTAAACGAGAAGACAGGAATCTGAGCATTATTGACAATCGATCTCTCACAAAAACATGCAATTAAGACGAGGAGGATGTCTTAAGACAAATCTTTAATAAGAAAATCGTCCAATTACGAAAATTAGAGATCAGGAAATGTCTTGTCTGATCAATAGACAACCGTATTCGGACTCCGTGCAAAATTCTAGTGAAACTCGCAACAAAAACAGCGGGCGGGATCGCACGCCAAATCGCCGCAAGGTCAAAAGAGACGACGCAAAAATATTTAAAAAAGGAGCAATCAGCTGCCCCATAAGCCCGACCCAATTCAGCCGGGAGCTTACATGAATTTTCGTAAAAAAATTCAAACTTTGGCTCATAGCAAAGGTTACGCAACATGCCAGGCGAATTCGCAGAATGCAACCACAGTTCAAAGACCGAGATGACAAAAGGAGAACAACGCACCTCATTTTCCAGAGGAGACCAGACGCGGAGAGCGGGCAGAAAAGAAAGAGGAGGGGTGAAGCGGGAATTTAAATGGAGGAGGGAGAGCACACGTGCAATAGAATGAATTACGGCATAAGGCAAGCAGAAACTGATCAGAAATGGGCCATCTAGGAATCTGTTCCGTGCAAGACCTTCCAAAGGCCCTAACCTTCTACCTCCTTTTCCCAGCATTGCACGTTAATCTCCACACTTTTTTTCTGCTGGTCTACAATCTTCTTTAAAATTAACCTCCGCAGGAGACTATCTTCTCTCTCACCTGCTACCTTCCTCCTCACCGGAGCATGGACCCGCCGTCGGAAACTATGGCGGCCTCAGCGAGACTCCGACACTCGCCGGAAAAGGAAATGGCTAAGAGATATTGGAGCTGACGCTTTCTTTTTCTGGAGACGTTGGGGGAGGGAGGAGAATTTGGAGGAAAACGGATAGAAAAAAAAATCTGACGGCCAAACGGACATCGGAGAGAGATCTCCGCCGTTGAACGCTTTAACGGTGTCAGGAGGCCGTTGCAGAATCCGTTGGTGTTGTCCTTATAAAAAAAATCCTAATTAATATCCACGGGTTTGTTTTCGTGAATGTGTATTGTAATCTTATATTATAAAACAGTTTCATTTTTAAGAAAATAAAATTGATGTATGGGAAAATTTTGAGATAAAATCATAATTTTTAAAACTAAATCGAATCAAAAATTATATTAGTTTATAGATTAAATCGTATATTGATAATATATAATTAATGATCATAAGTTAAAATAATAAATAATAACTATTAAATACTAATTTATAATTTTAAATTTAAAAATATTTAAATATAAATATAATAATAATAATATTATTATGTAAGATAAGCATTTAGTATCAAGTTTTTTTAATAATTTTTAATTTAATTGATTTAACAATTAGTTTAATTAAATTAAAAAGTAATTAATTTAAATAAATTTAATCAAATTTAAAATATATTTACATTAATTAATTAAATTAGACCAATAAATCTCAATTGTCACTCCATCTCCCTCCGGTTTGATTTTAAAAGTTAGGGATGAAATTCATAACTGGGGCCTGGGAAAGACCGCCAGGTAGGACTGCCACGTGTCGTTCCTACAGTGGGAAAAACCGGGTTGGTACGGAAGCAGTCATGTGAATCTCATCTGATTCCACATTACGGAGCGACTTCGCGGGCCCACCTAAGAGAAGCAGACTCCCTGTGCCGCGTCAGACTAGTAGAGCAAAGACATTTCTTGAAAGCGACACGTGTTCCCACAATAAGAGATGTTAAAAATATGTTTAGGATTGTTTAATCTATTAAGATTCGGTCAGATAGTTAAATATAATATGCCAGTTCGATAACAAGATACAATTCATGAATTTATGAACTAACTTAAAATGGGCTTAAGCAAGTCGACTGATAATTTAACTAGTTTGAATAATGAACCACAATCATTCACTCTTTAAGAAATTTAAAATTATTTAAATGAATAATTGTTTAAATTTTTTTAAAAAACTTTTTAAATTGAACCGATAAAAAATGAATTATTAATTATTTAATTTTTGATGGTTCAAGTCAATTTGTAACGTTTGTAGGTTGGTTTCTAAATAGTTTAGGGTTGTCAGTTCAATGATAAACTATGCCGAATTGATTTTGGCTTAACAAGCCTATTTATTATACTTAACTTATAATTATCCCTTAATCCAATAAAAACTATTATATAGCGGCTTTTGGACGGTCCGTGCCGGTTCCAAACCAAACCAGACCAACCCAACATTCAACATCTCTACCGGCCAACCCCACGTAACCGACCCACGAGCCACGAAGCTTGCATGCACAGACTCGTTTCAGAGGATGGAATGAACTTGAGGCGACGGAGTCCGCCCATTATCCAATCAGATGACAGAGAGTGAAGAACTTTAGATGTGGACGCGTCGAGCTCTGTGGGTTTCCTCAAATTCTGTCAGAAAAATCACTCTGCTGCCTCTCCTTTAGTTTTTTTGTTTTTGAAGTATAGAAATATACAAAATCTTTAGAAGCTCGTTAACTTACGAAATGAAACTTCTGGGCCCGCGCAGGTTGGGCAGAGAATTTCTCATGGGCCGCTACTCGGGCCGGGCTCGAGCTTCATCTCCGGCCTCTCTTCCCTTGTTCCTGGGCCGGCCACGAGCCGGTCGGGTGGTACCGTCCGCTTCGGGAGCAGTCCTCACCTACTGTCTTATTACCTGTCCAAGCTTGAGATGAGCACTTTCAGTTTTTTCCTCCAATCGGTGGACGGACGGCACGCCAAACTTTCCGAGCGACGTCGGCTCTCGTACGACCAGTAAGATCCACCCAGTCCACATCAGGATCAAAAGGGTCGATGTGACAGCCTACTAACCTCTTCTCAGTCTCGACTACTTTAATGAGACGAGTGCCCCCAAATCCTCAAAGTTTTCTCACTATAATATTCTTAATAATTATATCTAAGGATGTAATGAATCTTAAATGATTTTAAAATGGAAATAAATTTATTTAATGGAAGGGCAAAGTATTCTAAGTATGTTTTTATTTATTTATATTATCTAAATTTTTAAATATTATTTAACGGAGAGTGATATTAAATAAATTTAACCTATTTANCAAGCCATTTTCACCCCTAGTAGGGGTGCCCCTATGAATCAAAATTTCCCAGCCCACTTGCCTGGTCAACAAGAAATATGAATTGGGGGCAAAGAGGGAAAAAAGAATACCAATTATTCTTCTTATGGAGAGTGGCTCAATAAAGATAGTTTTTTTTTTGTATAAATCATTGATATTCGGTTGAATAAACTAATCCGGATCGCCCTGAATCGGCCCATTTAAGGGGTTAATAGCTCCACACCGTAGGTAAGACTCGAACTCGAGTCTTTCTATTAAAATGATGAGTGTCGAATCACTCTACTACGCCTACGGTGGGTAATAAAGACAACATTTTGCAAATAGATTGGGGCATCTATGACATTGTGAAGTGATACACATCTCCTGTAACCAATATTTCACACTAAAATCAACCCACAAAGAAATTAGAATTCGGCAATTTGTAAAAAAAATAAAAAGTCCCACTTGAGCCATTTTCACCCTTAGCATGGGGTGCCCTTATGATCAAATTGTCCCAACCCACTTGCCTGGTCAACATGAAAAATGAGTTGGGGCAAAAGGGGAAAAATGAATACCAATTATTCTTACTATAGAGGAGAGTGGTTCAACAAGGACAAAGTATTTTTTACAAATAGATTGGAGCACATGTGGCATTGTGAAGTGATGCACTCCTCTAGTAACCGACATCTCACACTAAAATCAACCCACAAAGAAATTAAAATTCGACAATTTGTAAACAAAAATATGTTCCACCCAAGCCATTTTCACCCCTAGTAGGGGTGCCCTGCCCCTATGAATCAAAATTTCCTAACCCACTTGCCTGGTCAACAAGAAATATGAGTTGGGGGCAAAGAGGGAAAAATGAATACCAATTATCCTTCTTATGGAGAGTGGCTCAACAAGGACAAAAGCATTTTACGAACAGATGGGGACATCTGTGACATTATGAAGTGATACATTCTTCCGATATTGATATTTAGTTCTATAAATATATAAAATTTATGATTCCATAAAACTTTATCATGAACTAAGAGAATAAGACAAGATGTCCTTATTAGATACTAGTAAATCGAAATTGTGGATCAAGATTGGAGCATGAGAGTCTCGTAGAGTAATTAGGAAGGACCGCGCATACATTTGGAAGGAAGAGGAAAATAAAGAGAAATATATGTATCACCATAAGAATTAAACTTATACTAGAATTAATTATTAAATCAATAAATATACCATGCACTAAGACACAACTCATTCATTGGTGGGTCCATAGTTTTAAAAATCGGACCGGGAACCGGCCACTCACCCGGTCCGGTTCCTTCAAAAAAACCCAATTGCACATTAAAAGAGAAAAAATCTGATTGAACCGGCCGGTTCTCGGTCCGACCGGTGAACCCATGAGAAAACCGGCCGACTTAAAATTAAAACAAAAACAAAAAATTATTGTAANTTTTGTTATAAATTATATTCAAATTATGATATTATGTAAATTTATTAGTAATATTACATTATTAATATTATTTTTTAAACATGCGATTCAACCCATTGAACCTCCGGTCCGACCCATGAACCCATGCCTACACCGGTTCCCGGCCCGTTCCGGTTTTAAAAACTATGGGTGGGTCTCAATGCCATGCCCTTTCGAAAGGGCAAATTCGAAGAGGCATGCATGACGTCTCATTTTTAAATTTCCCCTTCGATTTCCTTGAGGCTGTAGTGTTTCCCTGTTTTCCCTGCAAGAGCCGCTTCAAATCTAATCTTCTAAATATTCCTCCCTCCCTCCCTCTCTCTCTAGAATGTGTTTATTCAATTGTTCATTTTTAATATTTTTAAGCTGTAATTAATCCTTTAATCGTTATGATTAAATACTTAAATTTCGTATATTAATATATCAGTAAATTTGTGCCGTCCGATGGCTCCCCTGGTGGGTGGGCCACCACTGAAAGTAATCAAATTTCCGCGAAGGGCGATATAAGAAGGTTACCCTTATAAGAAGAAGAAGAAAAAAAAGAGAGATGTCTCTATGTTAGGAAAATGACATCCAAATTAAACCGAGATTAAAATATCACGATCGAGCTCATGGAAATAAAAGGAAAAAGGAGGGGGAGGGATTACCGTATGAATAACATGAAAATTATGATCGCACTGTTTCATCGAATGGTGGAAGAAAATATCGATAATAGTTGATGTGAATGGATGTATCGGCGTGCCCACTATTTTATATTAGCTGGCACTTAGCATAAGCCATTCTCTAATTTGGAGTCAATGGTCAAATGGGTCAATAGCATATAATCTACCCTCAAGGTATTAATAACTAATTATTAATATATAGATAAATTAAATTGATTCAATTCCTCATTTTAGGTTTTTCAGTTAATAAATTTATAATCGCTGTAGTTTTTATTCTTTAATGGGTTTAGTTACTCAAATAAAGAATGGCGTAATAATTATATATTTAAATTTTAAATATCAGATTATAAATAATTAAAAAAGGGAAAATAATGAAAGGAAACTTTGCACGGAAATTAGCCAAAAACTCCCAAATCCCAAAAGTCATTCTCTCTCTCTCTCTCTCTCTCTCTCTCTCTCTCTCTCTGCCCGTTTTTTCTTCTGCTTCCGCTCTCAATCATTTCATCTTACGGAGGCTTAAACCCCATAATCCTCTTCCCTCAAAACGCCGTAACGGGCTATCCGACACGACGCCGTTACTCCGTGGAGGCGCCGTAACGGGCTTCCCCGAAGTTGTCCATTTCATTCCCAGGCTATGGAGGAGCTGAGCCTGGCCCCGGCCACCGCGCAGCCAGAAGGCGCCGCTAATGGCGTCGAGAGCAGCACGGCAGCATCAATCGACGGCGCCGATGAGGGAGGGAGGGCCCCGCGGCTCCCCCGATGGACGAGGCAGGAGATTCTGGTACTCATACAGGGGAAGAGAATGGCCGAGAATCGGGTCCGGAGGGGCCGGGGATCCGTCCTGGCGGCCGGGTCGGGCCAGGTGGAGTCGAAGTGGTCGTCGGTGTCGAATTACTGCAAGCGGCACGGGGTGAACCGGGGGCCTGTCCAGTGCCGGAAGCGGTGGAGCAACTTGGCGGGAGACTATAAGAAGATCAAGGAGTGGGAGGCGAAGATTAGGGACGAGAAGGACTCGTTTTGGGTCATGAGGAACGATCTGAGGAAGGAGAGGAGGCTCCCCGGGTTCTTTGACCGGGAAGTTTACGACATCCTCGAACGGGGGCCGTCGGCGGCGGCGGCGCCCTCGGTCGTGCCGGACCTGGACTTGGCCCTAGGCCCTGTGGCGATGGATGTGGAGCCGGAACCGAAAGAGAAGGCTTTGGCGGCGGGGGAGGCGGAGGCAGGAAAAGTTTTCGATAGTAGCCGAGGTGCTGCTACTCCTGCTACTGAGGATGGATTGCTCTCTGATGTTGAGCCGGAGGAGGGCGGCAGCCCGGAAAGGGTGGCAGCGGCTACACCAGATGAAGTTGCGGCTGCTCCAGAGCCGATATCAGGTAATGCAGAATATGGATGGATGTTGTGGCTGACTGGATATTAATTGGATTCCCTTTTCTTCGTCGGAAATGAATTATACCAAACAAGAGGATAAACATTTTTGGGGTCAGCATCATATTTAATTCAGGAGATCATGCTGGATTAATATGGTAGGAGTGAGTGTAATATGTTTCCGAATCATTCTTATTGAGTTCCGCTATATCGATACTTTTGCTTTCACGAACAGACAGGTCAAATCTTTTCGGGTACCCATGTTTTAGAGTAGACTTGTGTTGGGAGATCGCATAGGCCCACTGGTTGTTCTAAAGCTTCTGACTTGCTCTCTAGAAGCAGTGAAAATAACAAAGTGCTGTATTCCTTCTGTATTCTGAATTTGTTCTCTCGTCGATTTTTGTGGCAGAGAAACAGTACGAACCAGTTTTCCAGGGCAATCGAACACAAGGTTAGTTGAATTATTTGACTGCTTTAATCCTGAATTTTATTGCTTTTAAGTTGTTTTCTTCTGGAGTAAGCATCACAAGGCTCAGAACGACACGGTTTTTTCGTGGATTATGTTTTCTGCTCTCAGGGGAAAGTGTTACCATCTATAGTGTTAGAGATCTCTGCATGCTTCAATGATCCTTTGTTGTCTTAGTCTAAAGTGATGATGCATCTGAAAAATAGTTGATGCTACCGGCTCGAGCCTTGAAATTGGCTGGAGACTTGGGCTATTTCCATCAGAAAACTTTGGGTGCACACTATTCTGTTTCCGTATAAAAAAATGGTAAAACTTTCACAATGAGGAGTATTCTGCTGAAATATGAAATGTAGATTCACCACACTGATATCTTGTGTTTGTGTATGCTTTCCCTTTTAGGCAGAACGTGAAAAGGCAAAAGCCAGCCTCTATTGTTTCTGTTGTCTACTCCTCTGCCATTAATTTAGGCTCCACTATTAGATTTATTTTGAGTGAAATTTCCTCATCTTTGTTAGTGATCAATTCCGAGTTTTCTCCAAGCTTGCCTTATAAGTTCCAATTTCAACTGGTGCCATCCCCTCCCTGGTTAGAGACATCAGTAATGGTCACATTGAGAAAACTGTTGGTACACATTTTTATAAACTTCCAATCTCGACTTTCAGAGATTTGGAGCTTCCCGGCCCTCAAGGGGCAATATGGGGTTGTAGTAAATGATATTGCTGTCTTAGTTCTCTGGACTGGAACTATGGTGTCTGTTGCTTTTTATCTTTTTTACTACTTGTGAAATGACATTAGAGAATGGTGTCCCCTTTCGCCCGGGGGACATCCCTGTAACTTCGAAACCTTCAATTTATACTGGTTCTAGAATACTACGATCATAATTCCTACATTAGATTACCCGCTTTATTCTCATACAGGAAAGATTAGGAACCTGTCTTTTGCTAATCTTCTTGTTTGGGGGTGAATTTTAATTACTATAGTTGACATCATTTGCCAACTAGCGAGTGGACTTGCTAATGGTTGCTGGAGATGCAGAGGGTTCTGTTGTCATAAACAGTAGGAATGTTCTTCTTGGTTAATGGTTTTTTCAGATCACAATTTCTGAAATAGTTTCTAAGAAAAGCTATTTCTTTTACCTACGAAAATGTTTACAACTGTCTCCGTTTTTCCGTGAATGTACTTCATTTTCTGATTCTATTGTGATTCTCCAGGTACTTCAGATGAAGCACAGCCACCTGCAAACCCCGAGCTAGGCTCCACTTCTGAAGAGGTTAGGAAGAGAAAACGGGTGGCAACGGCAACAAATGATCATGAGGAAGCAACAACCACCAGTTTGCAGTACCGCTTGGTTGATGCTCTAGAGAGGAATGGAGAACTGCTAGTCGCCCAGCTTGAAGCTCAGAACAAGAACTCCCAGTTGGACCGGGAACTGAGGAAGGATCAGTCAGATGGCTTGCTAGCTATTCTTAACAGGCTTGCTGATGCACTCGTTAGGATCGCTGACAAGTTGTAACGCATGGAATCTTCCTACCTAACTGTACAGAGCAATGAGAATAGCTATTTGGGCCTCAAGAACCAATATACCGAGGAAAGGAGCTGTGGTTTATATAGGTACGGCTATCTACAGAATCACATTTATGTAGGTATCTGATTCTCTCCATGATTTACATGCGTTTCATCTCCAGTTGCCGTCGCATATCAAGATTGTTCCATTGTACCCCCCCAAAAAAAAATGATAATAAGGATATTAGACTTAGCGGTTTGTTAGTTACTGGCGTTTGTGCCTTCCTTGTAGGGATGGAATGAAGATTGTTATGTTCAGTAGGTTAATTAACTCAGAAACACATCTAGATATGCTTTGGAATAGGTTATTGCTAGTCAGTAGATTTTTCTTCTGATTTTGACCTTCACTTATCTTCCGTCTCTGAGATTTATGTGCCTGAACAGATGAAATAAGAGATGGTTAGATTTGATACGTGAAACGTACTTTATGCTTCATTCTTCTGCTCCTCCTGTGTCTCTCCCGGGCTGACTCTGAATTTCCCCGATCAAGTGGAACGGAAGTGAATGCAAGAATCACAGTGTGACGGAATTGCATCTCCTTTCCCCATCCCACTTTTACCAGACTGACCCTTAAGTTTGTTTCGCCAGATGCTCCCTCCCTTCGTGACTGGTCACCTCTCATGATCTCCTTCCCCGGAAAGATCAAGAAGCCCAGTTGCAAATCTGTCTCCTTCCTCCTTTTGTGTTAATGTCCTGACATTGTCTAAATTGTAAATCAAGATACTGTGATACCGATCCATCCTGTCTCCGGAGACTGCATGGACTGGTATCACATCCTTCCGGGTGCAAGATGCTCAAGGGAGCGAAGGAAAAGCCGAAAGGGACGACCCCGCCAGCCCTTCTATCACCGACGAGGTGGTTAGAAGGTTCCAGGCGTTCTTCAGCCATTGTCTGAAATGTAAGTCGAGGCTATGACATCCATCGATGGGTTTACATCCACGGATGATTGCACTTTCACTTCCCTCTTGGATTAATTACATTTCTTGTTCCTCTCGGATTACAACGGCTACCTGCGAATGTGCAAAGACATAACATGGAAGAGAGCATCTCGCATGCGGGCCTTTCACGCCTATGGAGATATAAATAGCATAAATATAAATATAAACAGATAATACATAAGAATTATATACAAAGAATATTAATATTTTAATCACTTTTTTTAAGTTTATATCAAATAATATTTTCGGATAAATCAAAATTAATATATGATTGAATTGAAATCTCTAAAAAAAAATTCTTATCAACACTTTTAATTTAAAATTCGATCATCAAATCACCTATTAAAATACAATAAAGAATCATCAAAATAATTCCTTTTTGATAGCTTTGATGCTTATAGATATCTTTAAAAATATATAAATAAAAATGGAATTTAAAAAATTGGAAAGAAAAGGAGATTTTTTCAATGCAAAGTGGTTTGATTGAAAAAAAAAAAGCCAATTATTCGATTGGAAAAAGGAGGGGAAAGAAGAAACTTTACAACTAATTACTTTCTCATTAGTAGAGCGGAGCCCTGCCTAACACGGACAGAGGACCCGACCAAGCACTACTCCCAACCGGCGCTGGTTTCCCCAATCAGACGGCCTCCGCCTGCCCCGGTCACTCGTCCGACGGTCACGATCTCCCTGTCCCTATCCCTCACGCGCTTCCATGTCCCTGCTTTCGGCACCGTGACCGAGACAATGGGCGCAGTGCATATTATGCCAGCATGGAGGAGGTGGGCCCCCGCTGTCCGCGGGTCCCACGTCGGGAGGCGGGAACAAACAAGGCTCTGTTCTTTTTTGTCGTGTGGTCGTCCCCATCCCTTCTAATCAGACAGACAGGACGCTCACACCTCTGAGTCCCGACTGACTTCCCAGTAGAGAGAGAGTGAGAGAGCGAGAGCGAGAGAGAGAGAGAGAGAGTCTTCATCTTCTCTCAGATCATCTGTAACAGTGAAAGACTTCCATTTTCGGTTGGAGTGTGAAGAGAATGCAGAGTGCAGTGACTGGTGGCTACCTGCTGTGATAATGTCTTACGGGTGGCAACGAAGAATAAACAGAGAAACCGCGAGCGGGGGTTGCGTTTCTTTCCGTTTTGATTCGCACAAAGGAGAGAGCTTTTGAGGTTATTCGCCTGTCTGCGTATGGAATATGTGCATCTTCTGCGGTTCCATTACATTGAAGAACGAGTGATGAGAATGATTCTCCGCGCCTTCCACCTGAAGCTTCTTGGTACCTGTCTCGCTTGCTTGCTCTCTCTAGCTCGAAAAAGTGGAGATTCCTTTTAGTTCAAGAAGATAGTCTCATTTGCATTCGAACAAAGGTCTAGAAAAGCCCAGTGGTGGACATCAGGAAGTGTCGTTAGTTGCTGCAGCTTCTCATCTCCCTTTTGAACAGAAAAAAAAGGGCGAATGCTTTACTGCCATCGGAGGTCGATCCTACAGACCCCATATATATTCAAGGCTTTCCTTTTTGGGCATTTGAGTTCTCTTTTTCGTCTCATGGGGAATAAGAGTTTGATTGTCCATATCACCATAAGAGCCCTAACTCTGTGTCTGCTGATTGTCCTGAGCTTTAACCCTGCCCCTGTGGAATGCCAGGATCGCATTGTCCGGCGAGTATTCACCGAAAAACCTCTTTCTCCTCCAAGGGCGCCTGACTTAAAGCTTGGGTTCCGGAGAATCGTCCTCAGCATTGTGTTAGGAGGGCTAACCGGTTTAGTTGGCGTCCTCCTGTTTGCTTGCCTTGTTAGGAGTCTAGTTCTATACCTTAATAAAACTCCGATCCTCAAGGGCCCTGTGGTGTTCTCCCCGAAAATCTCACCCAATACTCTCCAAGCAGCACTTGCAAATGAGAACCTCGTGCTCGGATCAAGCCCAAACGGTAGGTACTACAAGACTGCCCTCGATAACGGGCTTGCTGTAGCTGTTAAGCAGCTCGAGCCATTTGACAGTTGTTCACCTGGGCCACGGGGCAAGTCAGTCAAGAGAGGCATCCAGAAGGAGCTGGAAATTCTTGCTGGTCTAAGACATGAGAACCTGATGAGCTTGCGTGCTTATATTTGCGAGCAGAACACCTTCTCCCTGGTTTATGACTATGCCCCATGTGGAAGTTTAGAAGATGTGATGAGCCGGGTTAGAGAGAATCAGTTGGAGCTCGACTGGGATGCTCGGCTTAGGATTGCTGTCGGGGTCATCAAGGGTCTTCGATATCTCCACTTCACTTGCAACCCTCAGATTCTTCATCTCAATTTGAAGCCCACGAACGTGATGTTGGATAGAGAGTTTAAGCCGAGGTTGGCAGATTGTGGATTGATTAAACTCATGCCCAACTTGGACAGAATTAAATCCAAGTACAGTGCTCCGGAAATTTTCCGGAATTCCAGGTACTAGTCTGTCTTTTACATATCCAGGCCTTTAGTTTGATTTGTGATGCCATGCTATGTGAATCAGGAGTGATGATTGAGTTTGATCTGTCTCCTTCTTTCAAAACAAGCATGTAGGAAGTAACCGTGCTTACTGTTCCTTACTTTATGCTTGAAGTTTTTGTATAGTTTGAATGATTGGCATGAGAGATGGTGGACTAGTCCAGTTGCCTAGTGGACAGGATGTCAAAATCTTGCAATATAGTGCATTATCATGAATTATTATGAGGGACTCTCTTGCAGAAACATAAAATGTCCCTTTGTGGACATCTTTCTAGCTAATATGATACTAGCCATTGATCAATCTTTATCCATTTAATTGTTCAATCAAACAGGTATACTGACAAGAGTGACATCTTCAGTTTTGGGATGATACTGGGCTTTCTGTTAACCGGCAGAGATCCAATGGATCCATTCTTTGGGGAAGCTGGGCGAAGTGGTAGCATGGGAAGTTGGCTGCGGGAACTTCAACAGGCAGGGGAGGCCCGAGAGGCACTGGACAAGAGCATTATTGGGGAAGAAGGTGAGGAGGACGAGATGTTGATGGCCATTAGAATAGCTGTTGTTTGCCTCTCTGATACACCTGCTGATCGGCCTTCCAGTGACGAGCTTGTTCCCATGCTAACCCAGCTCCATAGTTTCTGAAGATATGTACACCTTAGTAGAGCTTATTGAAGTCAGATTTAATGGGAAGTTGCTGCTGTGAAACTTGTAAGATGTAATGACTGTTGATGATGATTGGGCTGTATCTCTCTAGTCTTGTTTCCTGGTTCTTCCCCTTGCAAACGCTGCTGGGAGCTTCCTTCTCTGAGCTGTCTAGGAGTGCCTCGGGGCCACCTCCCACGGCCAGTCGTCCTTTTGTTATTGCACACACTTGAAGAAGCTCTGTTACAGTCAGTTCAATCTCGGGACGTCTACTTTGTTAAGGTTCTGTGATCTACTTAAGGTGTTAAACTAAAAGTTTTGTCGATCACATGATTATCCATGCAACCGATGTGCTTAGCCAACGAATGCTTAGTTCTATTAGAGTTAGTTAGGGGGTGGTCTAAAAGTCCAAGATAATGAATGCCTCTCATTGCTTCACCACCACAACTTTCAGTCAAACAGCAAGCTGACCTTATCCACTCACCCAGAAATGGAAAAGGTAAAATCTTCCCATCTATATATCCCTTCACTAGACCTACTTAGTTTTCTTTCTTCCCATCGCTACAGTTTCAAAGTCCAGGTAACATCCACCATCAAAATCAAGATGCAGGCTGCGGTCTTCTCTGTGTCACAACCTCTCCCACTGCTATTACCCACTAAAACCTTCGGATCCCCCGGGAAATCCTCTCCGAGGTTAACAGCCTCCCGGCTCCCTCTCATCAAGGCTGTCGCCGTTTCATACGACTCATCCACGGTGGACTACAGCTCCACGACCTCGTAAGTCTTCTTTCAATCTGCAGAATCTGCCTCGATTCCTGCGTTTTTTTTTATCTCATGTTCATTTCCTGAATGGATCCTTTTTTCCAGTGTATTTCCGGCAGAGGCTTGTGAGACAATTGGAGGAGATGCCTGCTCTGTCGAGATGTATCCTGAAGTGAAGATGAGACCAGAACCCAAGAGGAACTTGCCAAGGACGGCCTCGGAAGATATCGACCGAGAGTACTACGACTACAGCACCCCTAACACGTAAGATCCCGAACTGCTCAAATTCTTACAGTTTTCGCAATCATATGCAATAAAAGAAAAAAGAAAAAAACTTGGATCTAGTGGAAGGAGTCTTATGATTTTTCATAGCCGTGGCCGGCATACGCAGGGTGTTCTTGGGAGAAGCTTGTGATGATCTGGGAGGAGAATTCTGCGGGGCCGATTATCAGAAGGGAATCTACTGAGACAACATCTTTCGGTCGAGGAGATTATCTTGAATATCTTCTTCCTGGCTTGTCACATCAGTGTAGTTTCTCTGCTATGTCAACACATTTCATGTAGATTGGTTATATCATGTAATAATGTAAAAGACAGTTTTATGAAGGATGAGAACTTCCCATCTCCATGACCCACCTGATCAGATGAGGTTGGAGAACTCAAATTTCTAATTACAAGTTGAACCCAAAAACCGAAGCGGCGGCATGGCGCAGGATCCCGGAGAAGGCAACCTGCACGTTGTCAATGCTACAGCACTTTCCCTTGGCCGCGTAAAACTAGGGAAGTTGATTAGCAGCAAACCGAAGCCCTAATTGGCGCTATTATCATTATTTATGGACGATAATGTTGCCGAATTGTCCGAGAGCCATATATGTGGCCATTCAATTGAGCTTCCAATCGCCATGATCCATTAACCTCAACTGTTTGGTGAGATCTCAGAACCAAAGAAAAACGATTTCTAATTTAATAGGCATCTGATTGTGAATTAGTTTGCATGTGGAAAACCCAATGTCGATTTTTTTTGGGGGGGTTTTATTGGTTAAGAATTTCAATTAGGAATCCCCCAGCTGGACCCCATTTTGGATATCCAGATCCAATCGAAAGCTCAAGCATTTTTCGCGTCATCTTCGAGCAGAAAGCTTGCTCTTCCACTTCACTCTCCCCCCATAAGTCCAACTTCGCTGTCGATCCCGGAGGTGGGCGGAGGGTAGCCAGAGCAAAAGGGTGAAGAAGATGGAGGCAGCCGGAGCTCAGCATCCTCACCCTTACGTCCCAAGAGATCTCAGCCTCCCTGGTTACGTCCCCGTCCTCCTCTCCCAGTGGACCATCATCGGCGTCTACGCCGTCGCATCTGCCCTCGTCTTCTCCTTCGTCTGGCTCCTCTCTGGTACTAATATGTCATGTCTTTCGCGAAATTTCATTCAAAATGCTGGCTTTTCCTGCTCCACTGGCTCTATCATGATGCGGCTCAGCCCTCATTCCTAACATGTTTTGCAACATACCCGGTTTAGTTGACGAGGATCTCACTTTCCTCCATGATAACAGTTGTCTGAATAGAGCTGTGTATGCTTTGCATTTGCAGATCTGTGCCAAACCTCGATATGATGCTCCCTGTCAGAGAATTCGATTAGGTTTTGTCTGAGAGATTTTAAGTATGTGATTGTATCGGCATAGCAAGAACAGTGATTCTTAATTGCTTCTTTGTTGTTTTTTTTTTTTAGTTTGATGAAATGGGCTAAAGATTACTTTGTTGGTGAAAAGCTTTTGTTGTTTCCATGGCCCTCTCAAAGTGGTATATAGTTCCTAATCTAAATATGTGCATTCCTTAATCTGTGGCAGGAGGGTCACCCAGAAAATTGGGTGTCGACAGATTGCTTATGTGCTGGTGGGCTTTCACAGGGCTCACGCACATGATCCTCGAGGGTTATTTCGTTTTCTCACCCGAGTTCTACAAGAACCCTTCTGGTTTTTACCTTGCCGAAGTTTGTAAGCTCTCTCCTCCTCCAACATCCTCATTTCAGTTACTATGTTGGCTGCTTGGATTTTTTTGTTAAAACTTTTGAACTCATAAAATGGCAGGGAAGGAATACAGCAAAGGGGACTCGAGATATGCGGGCAGGGATTCGGGTGTTGTCACTGTTGAAGGACTGACTGCAGTTATAGAGGGTCCTGCAAGCATCCTGGCAGTGTAAGAATTTCAACTTCCCCTGATCTTCAGTTTGTTTTTACTTTTCCCTGCTGCAACTGCTTCTCTTGCACTCCACTCCTTGGGAACACATTTTATACGCTTAGCTAATGGGGTAAATTGGGAGGTAACATACTTTAGCTTCAAGGTGTGTCCTTTTATAGCACTGGACATGGCATTTGCATGTGTTACTATAGCCAAAATTGGATCAGTAGTCACTAGATTGTGCTTAGCAGTTAGCGGTCCTCGTCTCCTCTAACATCAATTCCTAAGCATGAAATTTTGTATTGGGCACATATGTGTTTTGAAGGTGTTCCCAACAAGTTCTGTCTCTTTATTCTTTACCAGCACTACTTATAATATATGTTCCTTTAACTGCTGAAGAGCCTTATGTTTCCCCTCAATTACTTCACCACAGGTATGCTATAGCTACGAAAAAGTCATACAGCTACATTCTGCAGCTTGCTATTTCCATTGGGCAACTCTATGGAACTGCCGTGTACTTTGTTACTGCAGTTCTTGAAGGTGACAACTTCGCGGCAAGTCCATTATATTACTACATGTACTATGTAGTCATGAATTCTTTCTGGATTGTGATCCCGACGTTCATATCCATAAGATGCTGGAAGAAGATCTGTGCGGCGGTGCAGTTCCAAGCCCAGAGCCAAAAGAAGTCTAAAAGTAGCTAAGTTGCAGGCACCGGGATTTCTTCAGATGTAATGGAACTTAAAATTTCATGACTTTCTTCCACTCTTTTTCAAGTTTCCTTAAGGGAAATTTGCGGAGAGAATTGCAATCGGTACTTCGTTGCTGTTTCCTTTCTGTGATGGAAAGATTTCATTCTAGTTGTCATCCTTTCCTTGTCTAATCTCCGTTGTTGCATCGCATTCACCTACCTTCTCATTAAGAAGCCCTGCTTAATGTAGGAAGTATTACCTTCTCAGCGTTCTAGCTGAGACAATTCCCTGCAGACTAAGATTCTGCAGTACAATTTGTAACTTGGAGACAGCTGTCTCTGCTGGTGATGACTTCTACATCCTTCTGCCGAGCAGCGGGGGATCATTAAGATCCGCTTGGTGTGCCATGACTGATCTGCATAGTTCCGCTCTAAGCACAGCATCTAATTGTCTTCTGGTAACATGGACTGGTTTCAGGTAGTCGGGGATTTATATGGCTAATGGAGAAAATCCGATAGTTGACATTATTTGAAACGGAATTAATTATTTGGGCCTATTGGGCCTCAATGTATAAGAGTAGCCCTTGGGTTGGGCCTTCCAGACTCTCTCTTCGCACAGTGGGCATGGGCCGGATTGTGGGCCCTTCATATCGAGCCTCTCAGCCCATGACGAGGTCAAAAGTCCTCTCGCCGTATATGATACTTTATTACCGAGTCACACCAACTAAATATGATTCGCCCGTCTGAGACGCTCCACGTCGATTTAGCCACAGAAACCAATCAGAAGATGCCAAGTCAGCTGAATGACGTGCCTCGTCCTTGCTAATGCAGCATATAATACCCACCTTCCCGCTTCACCGCTTTCACCACACAACACCCGAGGCCGGCGAGTGGCACCGTTATACTGCGGAAACGGTTCAGTTCGTCCGGAAAGTTCCTCTGGAGTCTCCTTCTCCGTCTCTCTCTGGACGTGAGTTTCTATCTGATCTGTTCATTTGCAGCTGGCGCATTTCGCACGCCGAGCTGATCGGTCGGTTCCGCCGTTTCTGGGAGTGTCGATGATGGAGGTCAGACGGGTCCAGCGGCCTTCGGCCGCCGCGATACTGTTGATGCTCAGCTACCTTGCATTCCAGATCCGCGCCTCTGATGTGGTATGCGCTTTCGAATCTCTCGCCAATTAATAATGTAGATATGCAGTTTTAAGTATTCATCGAGTTGTATGAACTTGATCTGACATAAAGTATGCTTTCTGTTCTAGATCTTCTATGAGTCCTTCGATGAGTCCTTCGAGGGCCGTTGGATTTTGTCAGTGAAGGAGGACTACAAAGGTTAGAAATGAGATTTTCTTTTGAGTGCATGGTTGTCATTCAGTAGTGCGATACTACGCTGTTAGAAGAAATAAGCTTCATATGTGCGCTCCCTCTTTCTTCCTGATTTTGTCGGGCAAGCAAACATTATAGATGCTGTCTCGTGTCTTTGTATGTTACTGTACTTGTTTCGGTCTTAGAGTTCCGTGGATCTTCTTGTTTCGTGAATTAGGATTAGAGACATTAACATGGCAATATTTCATTTTTCGAGTAACTGTTCAAAATCATTTCCAATGGCAGTTCATTATTGATCATCTTCAATCACAAATGTGATTTGAGTTAGTAATCTGAATTATGATATACTGTGTTTAGCCTCTTTTTCATGTGTTTGATTTTTTCTAATAATAACGTATGCATTGTAAGACTGCATATCTGACATGAGGTATGCAAGGGAAGCTGTTTTCAACTGTGAATGCAAAAATTGGTTCTTATCATTTTCCTTTTTAGCTGTCAGTAGATGTCTCCCTGCTGCCGTAAGGCTACTCATATTAGAGTGTTCCTTTATACAGTGGAAGCAATTAATTGGAAAAATAATTCTCTCTCTATTTCAAGATTTATAATATTTATCTACGATTTCGGAGTGCACTGTGGTCAATCAGGATATAAGATGCAATCGGAATAGAATCAAACGTTCCTTACTTTGTCAGTGAAAGTAAGTTAACACCTTTGTGCAATTGGTGTTTCAGGTGTGTGGAAGCACTCCAAAAGTGATGGACATGAGGATTACGGGCTCCTTGTTAGCGAGAAGGCCAATAAGTATGCCATAGTGAAAGAGCTGGATGCGAACTACAGCCTCAAGGATGGGACTGTTGTTTTGCAATATGAGGTCCGGCTACAGAACGGTCTTGAATGTGGAGGTGCCTATTTGAAGTACCTCCGACCTCAAGAAGCTGGGTGGAAACCCAAGGAATTTGACAACGAGTCTCCATACACTATAATGTTTGGACCTGACAAATGTGGTGCAACAAACAAGGTCCATTTCATCTTGAAGCACAAAAACCCAAAGACTGGAGAGTATGTTGAGCATCATCTCAAGTACCCACCTTCAGTCCCTTATGACAAACTCACCCATGTTTATACTGCAATCTTGACACGTGACAATGAGCTGAGGATCCTGATTGATGGGGAAGAGAAGAAGAAGGCAAACTTCCTTTCTGCTGAAGATTTCGAGCCTGCCCTTATACCTGCTAAGACAATCCCTGATCCTGACGACAAGAAGCCAGAGGACTGGGATGAAACTGCGAAGATCCCTGATCCAAATGCAGTGAAACCAGATGATTGGGATGAGGATGCACCTATGGAAATTGAGGATGAGGAGGCTGTGAAGCCCGAGGGCTGGTTAGATGATGAGCCTGAGGAGATAGATGATCCTGAGGCCACTAAGCCTGAGGACTGGGACGATGAAGAAGATGGCGAATGGGAAGCGCCTAAGATTGATAACCCCAAGTGCGAGACAGGTCCTGGTTGTGGAGAGTGGAAAAGACCCATGAAGAGGAACCCTACCTACAAAGGAAAGTGGCATGCCCCTATGATTGACAACCCAAACTATAGGGGCATCTGGAAGCCTCGGGATATCCCCAATCTTGACTACTTTGAGCTTGACAAACCTGACTTTGAGCCTATAGCCTCTGTGGGTATTGAGATTTGGACTATGCAAGATGGCATCTTGTTTGACAATATTCTGATCACCAGCGATGAGAAGGTTGCCGAGTCATACAGAACTACATCTTGGAAGCCTAAATTTGAGGTTGAAAAGGAGAAGCAGAAGGAGGAAGATGCTACACCGGGTTCAGATGGCCTTGCAGGCTTACATGTAAGTGCTCTATTTACTTAGTTCTCTGATTGACGCTCACCACATTGAAAATTTTTAATAGACACTTTAATGGCATCTGGGATTGTATTCTTGCAGAAGAAGGTATTTGATTTGCTCTACAAGATAGCTGGCATTCCTGTTCTGGAGCCGTACAAACCCAAGATACTGGTCAGTTTACCAACCTGTTCCACAGAAATCCAGTTCATGTATTCTTCTTTTGAGTGATGAGTTTGCTTTATTGTTTGTTTCATGGAGCTCATTTCTTAAAGTGCGTGGTGGTTACATGCAGGATCTCATCGAGAATGCCGAGAAGCAACCTAACATTACAATTGGAGTTCTCGTGGCTATAGCAGTTGTGATCTTGTCAGTCATCCTCAAAGTCCTCTTTGGTGGCAAGAAAAAGGTATTTTCTTATTATGCCCTTTTGCTTATCAGTGAAATGGATTCCCTAACTCGTCAAAAAGGAAATGCTTTCTACCGTTATCAAGTGGAGACTCTCAAAACTACAATTGGTATAGATCTTTTGGTCTGCTTGGTTCGAAGGATCTGAGAACTGGTCTAAACAAGAAAATTTTCCTGAGACGTTCATTTTATTTAATGTCATCAAAATGTCCCGTCAATGT
The DNA here is from genome assembly GCA_900006705.1 of Sonneratia caseolaris. Taxonomy (NCBI): domain Eukaryota; kingdom Viridiplantae; phylum Streptophyta; class Magnoliopsida; order Myrtales; family Lythraceae; genus Sonneratia; species Sonneratia caseolaris. The sequence goes on from CXYZ01012252.1 coordinate 1,377,886, forward strand.
GCAGGTCAGCACTGTCGCTGAGACAGAGACCAAATCGACTACCCAGCCTTCTGATGGCCAGGGAAGCAGTGCGGAGGAGGACGAGGGTGAGAAGGACGGCGCGGCCCCTCGTAGAAGGGCCAACAGAAGGGAAACTTAAAAATGAAGACCATAGCATCTTCAGATCCTCATCATTTTGGAGATTTTTTTTGGTAGAGCTGGCGACTGGTGCTGCTGCAAACCAGCCGCACGACAACCTTTTTCCTGGAATTCTTCTCGTCATTCCGAGCTGCCCTTTACCGTTCTAGGCTTAAGCCCCCCGATCTTCATTCATTAGTGATTTACTTTACTCTGTACTCTGCTCAATCTAATTTGATATAATGCTGAATCTTCTACTCCACAGCATTCTTCACCTCCTCTCTCTTTATTTCCCCCACCCCCCC
>CXYZ01012252.1:1378561-1393545 GCA_900006705.1 Sonneratia caseolaris
CCCCCCCCCTCTTTCTGTGTCTGTGTTTTGGGGTTGGGGTGTGTTCAGTATCCACATAGAAATTCTTAATTGTTTCAAAAAAAAAAAATCTAAAATAAGATCTTTGGGACCTTTATATCTTCTTCGTCGACCAGTCTCCCTTGTGATTTTTTTTTTCTTTGCAGCCACTTTTTAGTGGGTCAGATCTGAATGAGTCCATGGTTGACATTGTACAAACCCCGGATTTTGGTCCTTTCGTTTCCCATTTCTCGGGTTCTTGTCGAGCATCTTCATCGGCCCTGAGAACCAAGACGTACACTAGCGTTATCATGGTCGGTGTGTCCTCCGGGAGCGAGTCGAGAGCAGACCAAAGCGAGATTGTGACACTCTGGACTCAGTCCAGGAGAGGAAGCGATGACTTGAAGAAGAGCGCGGGTGAGGCCGAGAAGCATAGTGAATGCTGATTTTGGCAGCTCTGCGTTCTGTTCTATTCGCGCTTGCATTGGAAGGTCATTCATTCCCTTTTCAATCATTCAGGCGGCTGCAATGTCTGTCTGTTTTCAGGTCATTTGTCCATTAAGTCTCCGTCTGATCTTTTATTGAGAAGCCCGTTCTGCGTTGAGAATGCAGTCTGCCTTCCATGCTGCAGAGGATTTGTTGTATGTATGGTTGAGCCAACTTCTAGGCTTGGGTTGATGTAAGGAATTGGCTCAGGAGCTGAGATGAGTATGTTAATGAGCACACTACCGTGCAAGCTTCGAGACTCTCTTTCGATTAACTTCCTCGTCTGATTTACCATATTTTGACTAGGCAATCCAAGGAGGGAGCTCGCTCCAATTGCAGGTAACTTAGGGGCGATTTGAATGGTGGCACTAATTCTAGAACAACTGAGAAAGCAACCGTGATTCGAGAACGCAGAGTCTAAGCAGCTTTCAGTGATACCCGTATGCGATGAAAGAACACTGAGCATGACCAATAATTAGTTCCAGTCCATGTCCGTGCAGGGCATGGCCTTGGTGGACGCTAGGAATGGAATTCACTGTGAGATCTTCTTCCAGAAGGTCTCGGGTGGAAAGCCGGTGAGTCAGAGCAGAAGTCATTCCAAGTCCAATGCCATGCACCTGATGGACGGCTAGGATGAAACCTTCTGGGATTCGAAAACGTCCCCTTCCTAAGCAGGTCCCGGTGATCCTTATTCATGATGGTAAAAACAGTGAGAGCAAGCAAGAACCAGTCCACAGTCCAAAGTCCATGCTGGGAATGACCGGCTAGAAATGGAATTTATTGGGAAATCTTATAGGATTCAAAGATGCTGAAAGTGAGCAGGTCCCAGTGGTCTGTGGTGGAAAGACATTGGGCGCAAGAGCAAGAACCAGTCCATGACTCCATGCAGCATTCAGCCTCGATAGACGGTTAGGAATGGAATTGGCTAAGAAATCTTCCATGATTTGAAAACGCTTACTCTGTAGCTAGCAGTTATTCCTCCGCGATGGAAAAACACAGAGTTGCTGCAAGAATCAGTCCGGATCCAATCTATGAAGGTTACAGCCTTGATGGACGGTTATAAATAGAATTGATTGGGGAATCTTCCACGATTTGAGAACAAAGAGCGTAGAGGGCCCGGTGATTGCTACTAAATGATGGAAAAACACACAGCTGCAAGCAAGAGTCAGTCCACGTCCACGTCCATGTCCATGTCCATGTAGGGTATAGCCTAGATGGACGGCTATCAAAGGAATTGATTGGAAAATCTTCCAGGATTGAAAAAAAACTTGAGCGTGTGAGATGCTGATGCCGCAAGAATCAGTCCAGATCCAGTCCATGTAAGTAAGAATCCATCCAGTCCATGTCCCTGCAGGATACTGGCTTGAGGGACGGTCTGAAATTGAATTGCCGGGAGGATCTTCTTCAATGTGCCATCGAAAAGCATCCAGCGTGAGCTGGAATCAGTCCAAGTCCATGTCCCTGAATGGGTACACGGCCTCCATGGATGGTCCCGAGTGGAATTGACCGGGATGTCTTTCTACTGTGGACATCCACCGTCTTGCAAGGGGAGACCTTCTTCCCGATCGTTGACTCTCTATAATGCACAGAACAGAAGTTTGAATGGAAGAATTCCCCCGACTCTCTTTTTCGAGACCAGCTTATGTTCATGCCTCCTTTTTTTCTGTCATTCTTGAGCAAATCCGTTCTGAAGTTCGTCTGAATGAAAATTCAAAGATTATGTTTGGTAGCTATAGGGTTATCTGTCGAACAATTTGCAGGGCAACGTTCATTATCCATGGAGGTGGTTTGCACCTGTGGAGTTTGCTTTTGCTATCCATTGTCCAATTTGCTCTTTGACATTGACTTCTTGCCCCGCAGTGGCTTAAGGGTGATCCTTCCTGATGCACAATCGGTAATACGCGAGACCAACTTAGTTAGATGGTTGATGCCAGTGTGAATTTATTACAATAATGGCAGCGAAAACTCAGAGGTTGCTTAGTCATACTATACGGACGTAATGGACAATCTGTCCACACCAGCCTCCAAGGAAAAAAAATGTACAGCCATACTTTTCATCACGGAAGAGTCACTCCGTGGAAAAGGATACGCGCTAGAGCTGACTGGGAACTAAGCACTTCTAGTTGTTATGCTTCTTCTTTCACTTGTTGACAGAGGATTTCTTCATATCCGATCCCCTTGAATCATTTCGAATACGAAAAGACCCAACTCCGACAGATATGTTTCGAAACCTAATTTTCAGGCTAATAGAACCTCTTGATCGGATCAGAAGGATTTTTCTGCGGGCCCACTGACAATCTTTGTGTACAATCTGCTTTCGATGCTGCAAGAGGTCAACGTTCTGCATTATCCGGCGCCATCAACGTGGTCCATGCAATAGTTTCCACTAATGGAAGACGAGAAGTGCTTGCTGATGTTTCCCACTCAGAATTTCGGATCCGTTACAGCTAGGATTTCCACTTGTAGAGTTTCCCTTTTGGTTTGATGGAAAGAGGAAGTTGGTGAAGATGAAGATAAGAGCAGAAGAAACGTAAACCACATCTTGATGCAATATCGACGTCAATAAGAAGATAAGTCTGGAATGCAGCTCCACTGGGTCCAGAAACAGCTTTCCCGTCTTCCAAATTCTACTACCCTTTTGTCTCTGAAAAACGAAGACATATGACGAAAGCAGAAAAACTGGAAGAGATTTTCCCATGAGGAAGTATCCCTTTCCAATTTACAATCCGTTTCTTCTGACGTAAACTAAATTGATCCCTTTGCAAATAAGAGTAGTTGGTACACCAAATTCCCGGAAAAACAACAGTAAACACAAGAGAACAGCATATTCAACTGTTGCATAAGTACTTCCAAAGCTCAGGAAGAGTTGGTACAGATGCATCAAGAAAGCAGACGCACTGAGGTTTGGATTTGCAGGCCAAATCCAAATTATCAAGATTGTTTAAAGAAGAGAACCATATGCTCATTGAATATTACAATTTCCATCTGACTGAAACTTGGAAATAAACAAAGAACTCCATCTCATGTGAGAAGGAAACTCTACATCGACTTTACATTAATCTAGGCTGTCTGTATGAAGAACAACAAAAGTATGAACAGGCGATCAGTTGCTATACTGAAAGGCCCTGAGAATATGATGCAAATTAGTGGGTAGGTGTCAATGTTTTATTCTGCTGTTATTGTGTTCTTTTCCTTCAAAAGTTCTCCTTGTGGAAATCGAACTTGGTCGATGTCTTGTGCGAGAAATCCAAGGCTAAGTTCCTCAGATCCTTTGTTAGTGCCTGTGCCCCACAGTAGAAGACTCCTGCAATTTTTTTTTACCACAGATTAGCTACAATTGATACACAAAAAATGGTAGTCATCACAATCAACTTTGGTTTGCCAAGCATTTCTTTTTCTTTCCTTTCCTCTTCGTGGGTTAATTAGTTTCTAACTTTGTCGGCCACCTAAAGCTACACACAGTAGGTGAGGAAGCAGTGAACACTTTAGTGGTTGGCAAAATACGGACCGACATGGTGACGGTCTATATTGGCGATGAGTGGTTGAAGACTACTAACCGACTCTAGTATTTGGGTGGTGGAGCGCGATGTTCTTGTAGACCTGGCGCCAGTTGGGCTTGGCGAAGTGGGACTTGACCCGGGTGCCAGACACGACGTCGACCCCATTCTTCGCGTGATGCAGCGACTGCAGCATGGCTATCAGAGCTGACCTCGCATCCCCTTCCTCGTACACGCTGGTGCAGTAGTTGTGCAGCTCAATCACCCTCTTCTCGTCCATCTCGGCTACCTCGTTCATTATCCCCTTGAACCACTCAAACGAGCCCTGCTCCCGGGTCACCCAGTAGAAGTAGGCCTTCTGAGTCCTGAACCCCTTGCTGATGCTCTTCGGCTTGTGGCCGTTCATGACCGATCCAGCCCCCCCGTTCTCGAGCCCACCCTCCAAGGACTCCTCGTCCCTCTCTTTAATCCTTATGTTGCTGATTATGTCCTTCACGATGCTGACCATCGGAGTGGCCCCGATCCCGAGCCCCACTAGGAGGAGTACGTCGTATTTCTTGTAGTCCTGTGCCGGTGCTCCATAGGGACCATCTATCAGTATCTTCGGAAAGCTGCAGAAGATTTTCGGATTAATATCCAAATCTTTTAAAAGTTGGAATAGTTTATATCTTCTTCTTCAATGATCAGATAAGTGAAAGTGCGAACACTGCCTAACCAAATGACATGAATTATATATTTCCTAGTGACAACATCGTGCCAACAGCTCATCAAGCACTCTGCTCTTCATCATGCTTTGACAATACCGGTACTGAAACCTCATCCTTTTGTCCAAAGATGAACGGTCCGATGAATCGATGGGCACGAAGAGTACTTCTTTCTATAAATTTCTATGATGGGTAAACTAATTCTTTCCTAGGCAGCTAAAGGGAACAGGACCAGAATACTCACCTGGGAAGAGTTCCTCCTTGATTGTAGTCCGCTCGCAGTAACCCACTCTTCCCCTCAGGAGGAGGTTTGCATACCTGGCAAAGAAAATCGACTGAACAATGTGAGAAAAACGGTTTGCAGAGGATATTTGCACATCCTCAACATATTCATCCACGCAGAAATTATCTATGTTGTGAACTACAAACCTCCGAGAACACGGTTTTGAGCTGCCTAGTCCAGTCACCTAGAGTCCGAATGTGAACACTCAGGTAGTCATCACCCGGTGCTGAAGTGATGGAGAAGGGGTGCCTGTTTCATCAACAATGTCACAAATTCAATTAGTTAAAGGGGAGGAAGATGCTGTCTGAATCTGATAAAAACAATTTAAGCTTTGCTGAAAAATGATCGTGTTTTCGCCAGAAGGGAGACCCACCATTCAAACGGGGAGACGGCAGAGCAGTTCACAAACATGTATTGCCCGCTTTTGTACTTAAAACCGTTCGGCTTCGACATGTGAAGTGCCAGTACATTCCCAGGATACACCGCGACCTGTGCGTTTTCGGTTTTCCACGATCAGGTTTCTCGGCGTTAAAATTTTGGCAGGAATTGAAAAGTGCAATCGGGTATTGGGTTCTTTTCCTTACCTTCTGGATCTTCACGGGCTTGATGCTCGACCTGAACGCCCTTATCAACCTCTCGCCGGCATAGAGTATCACGGGCACGGCCAGGTACATCCATGTCTGCAGCGGAGGAATTCGGATACGAATCGTCACGAAACAAGATTTTAACTCATACCAGTCCTGATGATTAACTAACACTGATCGAAGTCGATAGACTGAGTTGATATGTACAAGTGCCTACCGTTTTCTGGTACCATTTCTTGGTGATGTAGAGCTTGATCCCGTGAACGATGAGCAGCGCATAGACGATGATGAACGTGTGGTGGGAGTACCAGAAGGCGTTGAACCCTGTGAGCCGCCTGAAGGGCTTGGGCACATTGAGCTTGTTCCGCCGGAACCACGGGGTCGCCAGAATGAAGGCAATGGCCATCAACACCACCATTATGATACCCGTGATGCCCTCGACCCCCTTCACGAACCACCAGTAGTTCGATGGCTGAGTCTCTCCGAAGAATGGCTTCATTGGCACGTACTCCTCCGGCGTCGCATGCAGGAGCCGGGGAAAGTCACACGTCAAGTGGGCTATTGCGTGGAGGCCGACCCCGATGGCGACACCGACCGCAATCACCTTGTGGAAGTTAAGGTTGTCGTCGAAGGGGACCACGGCTCCCAGCTTGGTCTTGTTCCTGAGCCAGGTTATTGTGTTCCGGCAAACCGGGAGCAGGATCAGCGCCATATTGAGCTTGAGCGTCTCGGCGCCGCCCTTGGCCACGCAGACACAGTAACCCATCACCTCGAACACTGCCTTGTTCTTGTACTGGATGAACTTGTAGGCGAAGAGGCCGGAGAAGATGGCGAGGTAGACGATCATTATCCACACACGTTGCCAATTGTCCATGAGGAAGTACTTGAGATTCCGGTGCCATCTCATCAGCACGTTCGTCTCCTGAGTCGGCTTCAGCTTCTGGCTCAGGAGCTGGCTCAGGACCCGGCTGTCCCCGATCCGGACCGACTGGTTCGGCGCCTGCAGTAGAAGCATCTCCAGGTTTTGTACCTATATATATTACAACAAAAAAATGAGATACAATCAGGCACAAATCCAGAACCAAGAGCGCGGTTGATCGGATTAAAACAAAGTAGTCAGCCACGTACCATAATGTAACCGGCATTTTCCGGATCGAGCTCTTCCATGATAAGAGCTGCATACTCCTTGGCCTGCTTCTGGATGTTGTTCAGCTTGTTGGCCGAGGCACTGAGACTAATGATCTGCAACATTTTTTTAAATTTAAAAATGATTAAAAAAATAATTATCCTTTTGGTTATATAGAGTTAGTAGCCGTTATGTTTGACCGGAAGTTGATCGCTGATTGTTTCTCACCTCAGTCACTTCTACCTCCGTGATCCGTCCATCCGCATCTCTATCCACCCTGCATTATTGCAGCACCCTCGAACTTAATTAAGGAAAATTAAATCGAAAAGAAAAAAAAATTACGGCCCGAAAGGACTCCTCGCTACGAATGAGCTCACATGTCGAAGAAGGTCTGAAGTCGAGAATCGAAGCTCTCGTCGGAGATCTGATCCCAGAACTCTCTGAGCTGTTCTCTGTTGATCGAGTCTCCGTGGATGTTCCGTCGCTGCGCGAGTGCCCGGAACAGCTCATTTGCAAACTCCTTTGATTCTTTGTTCATCCCTGCCCATTAAACAAGCACCTCTTGATCAACCATTAATTAATATACATATATATATACACACACATATCCTATGAGTAAATTTTTGGAGATCTAATTCCATGAGAAAATTATTATTCATGGTTAATGCTCTCTTCTAAAATTGGTTGCATGGAGTTCATTTAAACAAAATGGATTTTTTTTTACTAACTCAGACATGTCAATAATTAGAGAGAGAGAGAGAGAGAGAGAGACTAATTCTCTTACCAATGCATTCACCGAACATGGAACAGTGAAGGAGGCCATTGGTGGAGGCGGTGAGCTGGTCGAACCGCTTCTCGACAGCGACCCAGCCGGAGGCTCCGGCGCCGCTGCTGGTCTTGGAAGTAATGAATTTCAGCCCCTTGAGGGCGTGGGCGGCCGCCGACTTGGTCCTGTCGAACCGCCGGGCAGTAGACGACCTCCTCGAAGCCAACCGCTTCAGCTCCTGGGAGACCTGCCGAATGCTCGATGACGTGTTCCTGAACAGCGCCGATCCTAGCGACGACTTCTTCTCCATCGTCCGCTTCGCCAGCAGCGCCAGCTCGGGGTCCTCCACGACCTGGCCAGGCCCGCCACCAGCGCCGGCAGGCTGGACGCTGTGCACCGCCACGGAATCATCCCGTATGTCAAGGGTGATCTCCACGTATGCGTCGTCGTCAGCCCTGGAGCGGCTGCTCTCACTTCCAGGGAGGTTGAATCTCGCGCTCTTCTTGGAGGCTCTCTTGCCCACCAGAGGGCCGCTGAAAGCCGACCTGTCGCTGGTCATGCTCTCTGTGTCCGAATTCGTCTCAGAGTAAGCTCCTGTTCCATCTTCGCTCCTCATCTCGCCTCGACACCCACCGATGAAAACCGAGTGTTCGAAGCGATCTGGGAAATCTCCAAACTAACAAATGGGTGTCTAAAAAAGAGCCGGGTTGACTGGACAGAGCAAAGAACGAAAGAATCAAGAGAGTACTACTTAGAAGCAAGGAAGGTGAAGAAGAACAAGAACAAGAACAAGCAACAAGGAGTCTGACAAATTGAGATCACAGTCCGATAAGGTGCTGATTTAACCAGCCTACGTGACCGAGATGGGGAGGGAAGAGGCCACCAAAATCAATGGAGACAGAAGGATTAGAGAAGAAAAAACGGGAGAAAATGGAGTTAGTCACCTCCCCAATAAGTTTGAGCCTCGTGTCCTCATGAGAAAAGAGGCTCAGTATTTAAGGAGACAGAGTCGGGATTGAGAGGAGAGATGAAACTTACAGGTATAGGATGCCGGTCAACGGGGAGGTTACGACCCAACTAAAACCGGGTCACTATTCCGTAAATAATAATAATAATAATTTTTTTTGGTGTCCAACTTTATTTATCTAACATGAGACTTTAATATGAGATGGACAAAATTATTCTACAAAAGAAAATTCATCAGAATAGCATTTAATAAATAATAATAATAAAATAATTACGCGTATACCTACATACAAATATATACAAAGACCCGGTATAAGCCAATAGAAAGTATAAACTATAAGAGGTCAATAATCACTGCCATGCGTACATAAATTTCAAGAGTATATATGCTATATTAAAAAAAATACTGCTCCTAAAGACAAAATTCCAGTAAATATATTATATATTTACCTTTTTATTTAAATTTTATATTTTTTTAAATATTTTTTAAAAATTTTATATGATCAATTCAATGTTGAGTATTACAATTCATTGACGTGATATTTAACGATATTACATGTATGATATAATAGCAGATTTTATTTCTACCATCTCACATACAACATCAACAAATTACTCCTATATCAATATTTCCTTAGAATTATTAGTTAAAAATGTTATAAAATTAAATATATATGACTAAAAAATACATTTTAAAATATATGTGATTTAAGTAATAAAATAAGTAAATATACATAATTTTTACTGTAATTATCCTGAAAAATAAATATGAATGTGATTTGATATTTTTTTAAAGGTAAAACTTTATGATAAATATTATAAATAAAAGAAAATTTATAATTAGTAAAAAGGTTGGACTAATTTTATCGAACTAGTTTTATGAGTAGATGTAGAATGGGATTTTTTTTTAATGGGGGCATTTTGAGGGTGCATGGGAAATTACTGGTAATTAAAAAAATGCGGATAAGATGTAATTCCGCTCGATTGACAATTCGTGCGGAATTATAAATATTTTTGAATTTTGTCGGCATATATAAATTGGCTTTTGTCTCATCAATCACGTGCCTATGGTGTGCAAGGGGGCCAGCCCAATTGAAGCGTTTCCCACGTGTTGTTTTAGGACAAGTGTGCGATTAATTATTAAAGCAATTTTATTATTATTATTATTATTATTATTTTCTTTCGCATTAAACTTGTTTATTTTGCTGAAACATGTCTCTATACTGACACTCATAGTTACCCTGCTCTTTGCCCCCACATGGATGATCTAAATATGAGTTAGCACTGTGAGTTAGAATTGGTAACTAGGAACATAAATACGGTTCATGAAAAAACGATGTATTTAAACAGAGAAATGAATGAGATCTATTCATACTAAATGAATTTATCTACGTAGAATTTCACTAGAATTATAATAATGACATGCATATTTGATCGAAAATTTAAATTAATATGATTGTGATATCTAGTGCCTTATATGAGGGATTCTATCCATGGATATTCGCTTTCACATAATAATATGACTTGCATGTACCACGTGTCATTTAATGCTGGCCTTCAACAATCATTCATGAACTAGGTATTTTTCTCAATACTCGAATGAGATCGTCAACTAACTTAACAACTACTTAATTACCGCGAGCTGGATATTTTTCTTGCGGTCTGGAATTTATCGATAACTGACCTCGACCCTCCTTTTGGTCTTGGGTTACGGTAAGATGTGAGCGTACACGATAACATGCTCTGGTACCATAAAAAATTTTACCTAGACTTACAAGAGCGATGAATACATATTTAATACAAAAGTTTAAACTAATAGTATAGTGATATCTATTTTCTTATATAACACCATTTTTACTTTTATTTTTTTTAATATGAAATTTTATTTCTCAATAATTTACACTTTTAACAAAACATCCCTCAAAATCCACTCAACCGGCGTTGTCAATGATGGATGATGTACCGAGCACACGGGCGAGCCTTTGATAACAACCCGATCGATGGACACACTTAGTTATCATAACCGGCTAAGGAGGGAACTATCGCTTTTGATTAAGTACCCTGACATTGGTCACTTTCTTGTATAGAGACAAGTTCAATCATATATAAAGTTGATAAGGTCTTAAATCAGCCAACGAACGCACAGGTTTTTCCATGCAGTCTCTCCGTTTTCCCCACATGGATGCCTACGTACAAATGGTCTGTTCTGCTGCAAATCCCGTCCCACAAACGCGAGTTAGCCCGAAATTACCCAAGAAAAAAAATTAATATCACGCATACATATATATATATATATATATACACCCCATACCTCAATATATTATCAATTCGATTACCGCAAATAAAATTTAAAGTCATGAGGCCCTCACCTCTTGGTCAAAAGGTGCTGCGCGTGTGGCAACAATTAATTGCGTTCAATTCCACTGGAAAAGTCCGCCATGATTGGTGGTCGCTCACGGGTAAGATGACGTCATAATTTTTTAAAATCATATTTCGATCCACTTATGAATATATAGCAAAATACATGAATCCGTTGTTAAGATTTATTTGAAGAAAGATATATTAGAATTTTCGAGGCCCATGAAATTTGGCAGTGAAAATAATCATCCCATTATTTATATTGTAATACTTTTTCTTCCTTCAAATTCCCTCTCTCTCTCTCTCTCTCTCTTTTCTTTTTGTGTTCCCACTTTTTCCCTAGTTTTTGTGTGTGCAAGACGGAATGATCCAGGGTTTTCGAAGAGGATGAAACCCTATGGGCGTGGTGGAGTGGCTGGCGGCCGCCGGCGGGCCGAGAATGTGAGTAGTAGGTGGCAATGGGTTGCCAAACACACGTTTGATTCAGCACTCACCGCTCGGTCGCTGTCGCATACACAAGTTCAATCCATACCTTTCAACACAGTAGACCTGCGTCAGCAACACCCCGAGATCTGATCCGCTGTCCGCAAGCCCGGCGAAGCCCATAAGCTTTCATCCAATCCGACCGGAAGAGTGGACGGAACTTCTAAAAGCCATAGGCATGGATGAATGGGGAACGTGCTTTAGTACTGTCCTAATCCTTACTCTTCTGTCCTAGCGACGTGGAACACTGGCCATAATTTTACCCAAAATCCAAATTGAATCACGATGTGTTAGTTCGATTTCTTGTTCTCGATGAAAGCGGATACAGCTGTTCTAAAGATCACTAGAAGGTGGCTGGAATTCACGTACGCGCTCGTGTCTCGGCATCAAGATTGACCAGGAAAATGGGCACTCGAAGCAAGTGGCCAGGCCAGAGGAATACAAACAAACCCTTACTTGTCTTTACCGACAAGGATTACATAATATTTCCAACAAAAAAGAAAAAAACATACATTATTTATATGGAAAATTTTAGGTAAGGCTTCTCATATATATTAAAAAATTATTAAATTTTAATATATAATTATAAAAAATTAGTTTTTTTCATTACATATAAAGCTTATGTTATGATAGCAAAACGGAAAGAGAATAAATGGCCCAAATAGTTTTACAATGAGAATTGAATATATAACTTCTTAATTGTTAGGTACAGAATAATATCACTGTACCGAATTCTCTTTATTTGATAAATAAGACTTAAATTAATCATATTTCATTATATTTTTGGTATCATCCATGTATGTGTATGTGGGTACAGGCAATTTTTTCAAAGGGTCGCAGCTAAAAGGGTAGATATAGTGTGTACATGCACATTAGTCATGGGGTTTGATCCATGCCTTCATGTATCTAGGGACAAGTTTGACTTTTGACTTTTATCGAGAAAAAAAAATAAAAAATGAGTTCACATTAGTCTTTGGATGTAATTACTTCAAACATTGCTTAATTTGTTTGATTATTGGAGAGATTTAGGATTACTTGGTTAACAGTTTTCATTTCATGGATCCTATTATGCCCATATTCTCACCGATAAAACCGACCATAAGCTCACCGTACCCGTACCCGAGTCGAGCTTAGATTACGTAACAAAAAAAAAAAGGCCTCGCCGTAGACTCCCGAAGTTGAGGTTTGAAGCGTGCATAAATCGATCATCCTCGAACCATATTCATTTTCAACCTTGGCAGGCCAATTAATTGCACCCAAGTGATATTCATGCTTACTTGTATAAACCACATCAATTTGGACCCAGTTTCCAAAAATATGCAGAACATTGGCCTTTGAAGCTTTACCTCAGTATGAGAGTTTGATACAATGATATTATTATAAGTACATGTTAGAACGGCGCTGGATGAGATCCTCGTGCACAGGCTTTCGGTTTCTTTTTCACAAGAGTAACCATCATTAGAGTAGATTGGTCGTTGAATTGGGTTTGAATCAATCATATCACACTGATGACAATTAGCGAAAAGCCAACAAGAAATTAGGATGAGAGAAAAAGTCTTGATTAAATTAGTGAGTTAGGCCAATGTCATTTTATACATTATTGTCATTAGGGAATTAAATAATATTATATCTCTATCATAAGATAATTAATACTCCAGATTATCTAATTCAGGTAAATTCCTAATTGTACTCTGATGACCCTCTCCCGTTATTTGGCCTGTAAATAATGTTAATTCATTCATGTGATTATAGCATGTATTTGTACTCGTTTCGATCGATAATTTAGCATATAAGATTTCAAATTTGAGTTTTTGAATGGAGAAAATTCATATTTTGTGAGATTTGCCCTATTATAGGGACCGAACCAGCTCAAAATTAGATTAATAATATCAATTAAACTTCCGAATATCACCTGACCATACCGATCGGATCCTCCCAGAGAAAAAAAAAAAAAAAAACAAAGGGAGCCTTGGGGCCAAGTCATCTGAAGCAAGTGAGAAAGGTTGACCCGAATTTCTTCAAACCAAACGAGCCGGGACGCGTCTTCAAATCAGAGCCGAAGACGGCTCTCGCATTCTTCAACACGGAAAAACAGAAGAAATCCCCGACGCCCCCGCGTTGATGAATTCTCCTTCAATTATCATCTAAAAAATAATTATTCTCAACAATTATTATATTATTTTCACGTTTGGCTATAACTCTTGACCCTCGAAACATGACCCGCCGCTAGCTGGGCTAAATTCCCCCATTTTATGCATATATTTTATAAGGTCATTATCGACTATCTTCCGGGTTTGAAACATCGATGGACGTGTATTGTGTGGTGCAAGTGGGGGGGAAAAATTCGCATTCACGGACGTGGAAATGCCACTGGTTAAGCCGAGAATTGCCCAAAGTAAGTATCCATACGGCTGACTAAATCGTGCTCGGTGTGCTCGTCACGGCCCGTGTCCCCAACCAGATGATATTATCGGGCTTTCCCTGAGCCGGTCAAGAGGAAGCGCCAGCTTGGAGGAGAAAATAGTCTTGCTATCAATAAATGGGCTGTCTGCAGGCTTACCATTTTCCAGGAAAGCAGCCGATCTCCGGCGGTCAACGGCCACGATCGAGATTTGAACATATGTGGATATTGAGATCATGGGATTTGTCAACGGCCTGTGCCACCGTTGGATGGGCTCAACGGTGAAAAAGATACGTTCACGATTTGTTTTTTTTTTTTTTTGCAATATTCTATCATGCCTTGGAGTTTGCAGATTTGTTTCAAGCACGTACCCGGGAAGACTAATGCATACAAAATTTTTTCCAGTATAAAGAAAATCAATGATAATAAACAAAAAAAAAAATTGATACAGATATAATCTTTTGTGAACTATTGAACTCGATCAGTACAATATAATAGTGTAAGAAATTCTCAAATACTGTAACAGCATAGATATGCCCCACGTGCCTTCGATGCCAATGGGCAACTCGCTCGGGTAGGGGCAAGTAAGAGATACTTTGGGAAAACTGTCCTCTCGCTGTGTGCAATATTATTGCCTGAGTCGGCGTACTGGGCTCATGAATTGGGCCTGCGTCATTAGCCCAGAATACAAGCTTAACTGCAACTTCAGGGACATCTTCTGTGTACATGGATTCACTGACAACGAGCCGAATCGAGCTTCGATATATTAGCCCATATAGCTGTGGTCGTATTACTCAATTTTGTCGATTTAGAAGTTGCCAGTGCTCTTTTTTTATGACGGATCCAATGCCTTGATTACATACACACAAGTTGATCCTGGAACCTCGAAGTTATCGTCTGGCACGTGTGGTTTGGTCGGACTCGATCTCCCTGAGACAGCTAACGTGGGTGATGTGTAGCAACCGCGTACAGCGAGCTCGATCGATCGAGTAGGCATCGCTGCTGCATCAACCGCAAGCAAGTTGGACAGCTCAACCGGCGGAACAGAAACAAAGAGAAATCAAGAGGAGAGAACATTTTAATGAAGAGGATTGCTCCCCAGCGCCTCAATTTCCTGAGTGCCTCCAGGGCCTCACGTCGGTTTCAGTGTTATTTCCCCCTTCTCCATACCATAGTTTTTAAAACCGGACTGGGCCGGCCGGTTCGACCGGGAACCGGCCACTCACCCGGTCCGGTTCTCACAAAAAAAACCCAATTATTATTTAAATGAGATCAAATTCAATTGAACCGGCCGGTTCTCACTTGAACCAATAAATCTAATTGAACCGATGAG
>CXYZ01012252.1:1394333-1452175 GCA_900006705.1 Sonneratia caseolaris
AAATAAAAACATATTATAATATACTTATTTTATTTTACTAAACTTATATTTATATTTTATGTTGAATTTGGACTAACATTATAACTATATTAATGATTTCGATTATAAATTATAATATTATATCAATTTATTAAAATATTATTTATTAAACATGCGGTTCAACCCATTGAACCCCCGGTCCGACCCATTGAACCCATGAACCCATACCTTGACCAGTTCCCGACCCGATCCGGTTTTAAAAACTATGCTCCATACTCGATCACATGTCTCGGCCGAGTCATCGGACCACTCCACCTCCCCCCACCCGGACCACATCGTATACTGCTGCTGTTCAATACGGTGTTTCAATCATCTGTAGAATCTGGGTTAAACCTATTACCTATTCATCTGACACCGATATCTGATTCTCTCGATCTAATTACTGCTGTTTCTCGTAATTTTGCGTAGGTTGAACATTACGTGCATATATTTACTGTGAACCATGTCTATCAATGCTCTCTCCGTCGATCGAGTATTTTCAGATTATTAATTACACGGCGATGATGAGAATACTGTAGTCCGCGTTGGGATTAAGTGGGGGAACAGGCTTTGATCTTGGAGTGTTCTCTGGCCATCATGGCCAGAGGCCGGTGATTACGGAAGAAAGCTAACAAGTGGAAGATTCACATGAAGCCCACTTATGGAGGGTCGAAACTCAGATCGCGCCTGGTTAAAATTGGTTGGTTGGCTTCATCGATTCAACGCTTTTTCTTTTTTTTTTTTCTTTGGTTTTTTGCCCCCTCATTCTCTCGAACTATATTTTTTATTTAAAATTTATAAATAGAGAAAATTAAAATTAAAAATAATAATTTTTTTAATCCTTCAATGAATTAATTTAGCTTAACAAAATATGGATAGCTTTTGGGATTAACAAAAAGTGTCAGTCCACTTTTTATTTTATTGTCGAAATAATTAATAAATACAGATTGCAGATTTAAAAATCCTAAATATGGGGGATGTGAAAGCCACATTATCTGGTTCAGGTGAGATCTATGTTGACATTCGATGAGATCTTGACTTCACATACTGTTTTTCCAAGAAATTTGATTATTATTATTATTATTATTATTAAAAAAAAAGGAAGGGGAAAAAATTGTGAGTATGCCGACACAAGGGATTCTCTTAGTATGGGCACTTTTTAACACGATATAATATAGAATTGACGAGTTTCGTTTGAATCATCATAAATATGTGTAATTCGATAAAATAGAATTAATTATATCTAATTGAATATATATATCGAACATGTTAACTTATTTTACTCATTTAATTCTATATATTATTAATATAATTTGTCAAACAACTTCTTAGAATTTATTATTATATTTGATTATAAAATCGAGTTAAAATTAAAAAGATAAAAATATATTAGATTGTGACTATTTTATTATATTTATATTTTATGTTAAATTTTTATTTAAATTATAATATTATATAAATTTATTAGTAATATTATATTATTAAATATATAATTCAACTCATTAAATCTCTAATTCAACTAAAAAATTTATGACCTCGTAACTTTACCGATTGTTGTTACAGTACAATTTTAAAAACTAGATACTAAATTTAGAGTACCAAGTTCAGCTAAAGAAACATGTTGTATTTATTAATTGTCAAAGGGAGATCCCTGAGAGATCCCCCCACCGTTCTGATGAACTTGCCGTTTCCAGCTGATCAATTCAAAATTCAAACTATGGCAAACGACAACGTTGTTGGGTGCATCCTCGATTATGTTATTGCCTAACCTGTAATCTTTCTTTTTAAGGATGAATTTATTCCCAAAGCTTACATAAATTCATTCACGTGCAATCACGTGCATGTATTTGTACACATTTATTAATGGCTACGCGCACAAGGGAGTAATTCAATATACATACATACATATATATATATATATATATATATAAACACACACACGGGTAAGAGGTAGATATGTCAATAATTGACCAACTTTCGAGTGACGAGTCGGAAAAAAATTTGTAATTTTGACGGGATGAATAAATGATGGAAAGAGATTTTAGGATTGAATATGTGATTGATAACATGAATAATCTCATTTAATTTAGGTAATTTTTCTACTTCGAGAATATCATAAACTTTATAGAATAGAATGACATGTCATAGTTCTGTCGGCCAAGGGTGAATTCGGATAAGAGATGTCAGGACCCAATTCGTGGTTGGCCATGACACGTTTGCCTAGGGAGCCAAATCAATTAGCCTTGTCATGATCGAGCATCTGACGTTCATGTGCTTAGGTTCATATTCTCCCAGCAGACAAAAGCCACGTGCTCCTTTTCTTTCTAGTTTTGCCACGTCCACGTGGACCCCTTGCCATTACATGGTCCTAAAAAATATATATATATATATATTAATAATGCATTGATTTTTTCGGTGAAAATTATTATATTCTTTCTTTTTGAAAATTAAAAAAAGGAAATTATCACACGCTTTTGTTCTCGCCTTTCGTCCTTCAGCAGGAGGACACGACTCTCCACCATGCAGATCCCGAACAACTCCATGAGAAATAATAACCATTTCCCTTTCTCCTTAAATAAGATCTTATTCTAAATATAATCAATCTTATATATTTTTATGGGGTGATTAAGGGTACAATAATTAATCAGATATGGAATTTAGTTAATTAGTAATGACCCAAAACCAAAGCAAGGAGTTCTATGCAATCTTCGGGCGGATCTGAGTAGATGTACGACACTGACGGATACACTGCCGACATCGAGAGACAAATGGAAATATGGGACTTACATGATTTTCGCTCTCCTTTACGCCAGGGGAAGATCCTTCGAGCATTCAGAGATTCCATTATAAGCGTACGGAAAAGGCACTCATCGTGCTATTGACTTGGCTGCTTTATTCTTGGTGATTGCCTCTTTCTGTTGTCTCGTAAGGATGTGTTAGCTCGCGTTGTCGTCACAGGCGTGAGGCAAACTGATGACCGAGAGAAGCCTGACGAACCATCACACAACTTCGGCTTTCATCATCCCGGTCGCGTTATTGTATGTCCATGTTCGTCGGGCAAGCGGCTGAGAGACTGTGTGTACTGCCATTTCTTGCCGGAGAAAGTGCTGGATAAGACCGACTCCGATTGATAGATAAGCTGATAAGGCCCTATAAAATCATGGGTACATTATGGTAGCGAGTGGTTGGACCATTCCATTCCTTCATTCTTTCATGGTACACAGCTTATGAACTGCAATTCCATGAATGCATGGATGCGTGCATGCGTGCAATATTATCCAGTTGCGAATTTTTATTATATTTGTCCTAACCCAAAATAGCCTAATTTTTAGGGTTGCGAAACCCCAAGAACATCACATTGTTGATAAGGGAATTGTCTGCCTTTACACGTCAGGGGAGCCAATCCGCAGATCAAATTGTAGATTTTTGACGATTTCTGAATTGAAACTGGGAATATATATATATATATATATGGAGACACATACAACCGGAGGAGGAGTAGACGACAAAGGGATCGAGCGGCTTTGCGGTTTTTAAGGAGCACGATGGATTCATTCTGCCCTCCGCTTGAGTTATTATACTGTCATGGATATGGTTGGATAAATTTTTATTTTAGTGAAATATTGGGTTAAAATATATTTTATTAAGATTTTATTGAATTGTCTCTTATCATATGCAATATGTTAGTTTTAAAATTTGAGTATCTCAGAATTAGTATTTAGAAATTAATAATGAGTTTCAGATTATGTAAAATATCATATAATAGATTAATCGATTATTATAATATCAAATATTATTGATATAAAAAAATTATTTAACTAGTGAATTGATTTACGGGTGAATTTTGGAAGTATATTATTAGCAATAAGGGGGCACCTGGTCCATGGCCGGCCGACTCTCTCTTTGCATCCACAGCCACACGATATTATATAAATAAATAAATATATATATATATATATCCATTTCACCGAGGCTGTTCATCTTTCATCTGCTACTTTCTCTCCTCCTAATCTAATAATAACACGCGAACGAAGTTGATAGGCTCGTGTCCAGTAGCTCGTATGTCAGTTCTGCAGAATTGGATAAGTAGGTGTTTCTTGACCTCCGGTTTGCTGACATTTTCCCAACTCCGGCAAGTCGCAGATGCCGGACACTTCAATCACCGATGAGATGTACGGAAAACATTCTGCAGAAAAAATGCAGCCTCTTAGATGATCTACCACGATAAAGACTCGAACCGATTGCTCAAGGTAGTATCCCTTACGGTTCGGCGAGGGGTTTTCGGTCACGAATCAAACCCTTTCGCCATGCGTGCTTCTCTTTCCGAGAGATGATCGATCCTACGTGCCGGCCATTTCCATCACTGTCTTTTCTGTTCCCGGGGATCGCAGCCAAACTCCAATCAGAATCAGATTGATGGTCTTTAATGCTCAAACAGGTCTAATGTGCTGCCCGCCCGCCTGCCTTGCAGATAGCTGTAATGCTCACTGACCAATAATTGTTCTTATTATTAATACAATTAATCATAAATAAATAAATAATTACTCTCCCACCTACAGGTATCTCTCTGGCTACATCTCACATCTCTGTGGAGAAGTCGGTAGTTCTCATTTTTAAATATTATAAGTAAAAATAAATTTATAATTATAAGAATTTTCCTTTTCTTGTATTAATTAAGATAAAAAATAATTATTCACAATTTATTTACAATTTAATATTAAATAATATATACCAAATAATTTTTTGCTTTTGGGTGGTCTCTAAAACGCTTGCAATTGTGGTTTTTAGTTGTTCGATGTAGAAGTGTCTTAAAAAATGTTTTTTTTTTCACTTTGGTCCTCAATAATTCCTTCATCGAGTAATTCTGCCTTCCGCTGTTTGGGATTCAAATCCCATCCCTACTTAAACCCCTTTCCCATCCCCTTCCTCCGCAGATCGTTCATTCCTTTCTTCTCTCCTTCCACTCTATCCCTCTCTTGCAGTGAGCGCTCTCCCTCTCTTCTGTCCTTGCTCTCGTAATGCTCCTTCGTGTTCTTCTGTTCTCGTTATGGAAGTCTGTTTCCCGGTTACTTTTATCCTGACCGTTTTTTGTTTCCATGGTTTTGTGTTGCTGCTGCCGCAGAGGAGAATGGGTTATCGCTGTCAGACGTGGGCTCTGCCTCTGTTTGTTGTGTTGTTCATGGTGTCGGGTGCAATGGGCGCCGCTCCGAGGAGGCCGGTGCCTGTCCCCTTCGGCAGGAACTACGTGCCAACTTGGGCTTTCGACCACATCAAGTACTACAATGGCGGCTCTCAGATTGAGCTCTACCTCGACAAATACACCGGTACAAAAATCCATAGTAGACAAAGAAACACAGCATCCCTGTTTCCTTCCTTTCTGGTCCTCTTCATTTCCAACATTGCTTTGCTTATAGAAATTTGACATTTCCGGGTGTTTTGGTAATCAAGGGACCGGATTCCAGTCGAAAGGAAACTACTTGTTCGGGCATTTCAGCATGGACATTAAGTTGGTTCCTGGGGATTCTGCTGGGGTAGTCGCTGCTTTCTATGTGAGTATTAAGTTAATAGAGATTGGATCAATGTCCAACCCAAGAGTTTAAGATGACTGCTCTCTTATATCTTCAGACTCATCGCTTTCAAGGTCGTCATTTTTTTCGTGGCACTTGTATGGGAAGCATTGGAAAGGGTCTGATTGATCTGACTCCTTTCTTCCACGTTCTGCAGCTGTCCTCACAAAACTCAGAGCACGATGAAATAGATTTCGAGTTCTTGGGAAACAGGAGCGGGCAGCCCATCATTCTGCAGACAAATGTGTTCACTGGAGGCCAAGGAAACAGAGAACAGAGGATCTACCTCTGGTTTGATCCCACCATAGCTTTCCACACCTACTCTGTCCTCTGGAACATGTATCAGATTGTGTAAGTTTTTCCTCTCCCTTGCACGGCTCACGTTTATATTTTCTTCATTCTTCAGTGATCAATGAGTACGCACAATCTATTTATTTTGGCATTCATCGCGAATCCAGAATCCAATAGTGTTGCTATGAAATCGGGTCACCGGCAAGATGCACATTCTTCTAACCACAAAATTTTTTCTATTATTCAAGAAATCAAATAGAAGGTCTTGCTGAAAAGGTAGTAGTTTCCCTGAGGAAAAGTGCTCTATTATCTTGCCTCATATGTTGAGTTCCTTCTTTTTCCTGCAATCCGCGTTACTCGTACAGACATCCCTGAAGAAGAGCTTCTTATGTTTTAGGTCCAGATGTGTCTCAAGTTTCCACTTTTCACTCTTGAAAATTTAGGAACTTGTCGAGGATAATAAAAGAAGCAATCAAGACTGATTATTTGATTGTTCAAATTAATTCCAAGTGGGCACTTAGGTAAAAATAGGGTCACATCAATAACCGAATACGCAAACAGTCTTCTCTGTTCTGGATCCAGCTCACTCATATCCCCTAAGCACAGTAAAAGCATATATTCTGACAAGAAAAGGAAGACAGATTCTTTACATTTACATGGGACGAGCGATCAGATCAGTATAAAGGGCATCTTCCAGCAACAGTTCTTGAACCTTGCGGGCCATGAGGGTTGTTGAACTTGCTTTTGACAAACTTTTCCAAACGTTGAAATCCGATGGCAACTTTTCGAAAGTGTGACGAATCCCCCGCTCTTTTCTAACAATCTTGCTGAGCTCGAATATTTCCGTGGCCACCTGAGCCACGGCATGATGGGCGTCGATTACGTGTGGGCACCGGAGCGATCTTGTTTTCTAGACCTTTTCCTAGGACTCATAATCACGGCCCTCTTGAACTATTTCGAGTTTCTCCACCTAGTGCGGGTGATTGGTAATCGCTCTCCTTCATCTCGGGCAGGTTCTTTGTGGACAATGTCCCAATCAGGGTGTTCAAGAACTGCAAGGACCTCGGGGTGAGGTTCCCGTTCAACCAGGCGATGAAGCTGTACTCGAGCCTGTGGAACGCGGACGACTGGGCCACCAGGGGAGGACTCGAGAAGACTGACTGGTCCAAGGCCCCGTTCGTGGCCGCCTACAGGGGCTTCCACATAGACGGGTGCGAGGCCTCCGTCGAGGCCAAGTTCTGTGCCACCCAGGGGAAGAGGTGGTGGGACCAGAAGGAGTTCCAGGATCTCGATGCGTTCCAGTACCGGAGGCTCCGGTGGGTCCGCCAGAAGTACACCATCTACAACTACTGCACTGACCGGTCTCGCTACCCAACCATGCCCCCAGAGTGCAGGAGGGACAGGGATGTGTGATAATCCTCAAAGCTCATCGGATTCGTCATATATTGATTCATACCACCATAAATCCTGCTTATGTATTCGTCTACCATATGTGATCGCTCATACCCAGTGAGCTTGTAATATGATTAACTATTCCGTTGTCACAGATGTGCTCCCTAAGTTACTGGAAATAATAAAAGAGAGACTATTTTTAGCTGAGCTTATGGGTATTGCATTAATCTCGTGGTTTCTTTTCCCCCTGATCAAGTAGCATCGGTGTGCATGGGCCTTTTTTCCCATAAAAACTGTCAGTCTGTGGAGCTAAAGGATGACACATTAATGGAAGGGTAAGAACCAAGTCAGCAGCACAGCCAAGTCTTTCGAGCTTGGAACATCTGCATGGACTGCATACTGAAAATTCCAAGCCTGAAGATCGGGTCTCAGTAAAAGGGAGGGGGGTGGGGGAGTTGTGGGAGGGTTTGTTTCCTTCGGAAGGAGGCCTCTGCATGTAAAGGCCAAATAGGACATGAACATCTTCGGTGCGTTATGAGGATGATTTCATGCAAAGAGGAGATGTGAGTTTCAAGTTTGACAAGGGCGGTGGTAGAAGGATGCGACCACAGGCAGTAGGTTGAGCAACAATGGGAGCGGAGTCTATATAGAAGGAAGAGAACCGGCGACCTGAGGAGTAAGTGCTGCACACAAGGCTTCTCTCACAATTGTTATTGCCGATGGTAAACTTGAAGCAGAGTGTTGGATGGGTGGGTTGGTGATGAGTGATCACCCTGAGTTTCTGTTAAGCATGAAAACTAGAGAGCATTGAACTGCTGTTGTAATGACTTTCAATGAGGAGATTGAGCAATAGGACCAACCTTACTCATGTAATGGAGATGACAACAATTCCTTGCAGAGCCCCCACCAACAAATTCATACAAACCATCACCGACCAAATGAATATATCTTCAACTTAAGCAGTTGATCGGAAACATAACCAGAAATTTTTTGTTTCAATAGAAGTGTGATACTTGGATTATAGAGGAGAGTGTGTACAGTGGACATGACTCTTCTCAAATGTATTCTAGGCACCCTAGTTCAAAATTTATGAACTTTCTTTGTAATTAGGAGAGTCAACTGTTTTGGTTGGTCACCATTGCTTGGAGGAACAGTACAAAAGGCTCCATTTCTCCCAGCAGACCTACAATGATGGGCCGGGCTGAAATGGAAGAAATAATGGGCCTGGCCCATTATGTTGGGCTTCAGTTTCAGTCTATCACCAATGGTCTCACCAACCGGCGGCCCAGCTAGAATCCGTTCGTGGGCCGGCTGAGCAGCCTGACTTATAAACGGAGTCTGGGATGAATTTAGGGTTTCTCTGTCAGTTCGACTCAAGCTTAATCAGCAGCAGCGCCGCAACAGCAGGGGAGGTGAGCAAGAATCAGGAGAGATGCCGGCAGGACATGGGCTTAGATCGAGGACGAGGGACCTGTTCTCCCGGCCGTTCAGGAAGAAGGGTTACATCCCTCTCACTACCTATCTCAGAACATACAAGATCGGCGACTACGTCGACGTCAAAGTTAACGGCGCCGTCCAGAAGGGCATGCCCCACAAGTTCTACCACGGCCGCACCGGCCGCATCTGGAACGTCACCAAGCGCGCCATTGGCGTTGAGATCAACAAGCAGGCAGGCCTCCTCCCCATCTTAAACATTTGCAGCATCTCCCGCTCAATTCTCAATGTCCATTGATGCGCTGGAAGCTGATTGTTCGCTGTTTAGCTGATTTCATGCGCTTGATTATGGGAAGAAACACTTTAATACATGTTATGGTTGATGCCAATTTCCGTTCATTAGGAGTTTTGAGTCATTACGTCTGTGATTTTGCATTTAGCTGAAGAGTCGGAAGAAATTGGACAGCTTTCGTTATTTCATCATGGAAAAGTGTTTAATGTCCCCTGTTGGTTTGCTGATTACGTGAGTCTGGAAGTGATCATGGTGTCGTCAATAGGCCTTTTGTGTTGGCATATCACCTCTCTTCGGCTAGGAAATTCGTCAGTTTCTTTCCGCTGATACACGAAGATGGAAACTTCCACTTTAATATCTGAAAACCGTGGTTAGGAGTTACTTTGGCATCTCCAGTATTAACTAATGTGTGATTTTGATCCATTAAGCTCCATACATATCCCATTGCAGCTCCCTGATCTTCGGCTACTTCTTTCCAGGTCGGGAACAGGATCATAAGGAAGAGGATTCATGTCCGGGTAGAGCACGTGCAGCCTTCTCAATGCAACGAAGACTTCAAGCTGAGGAAGATCTGCAACGATAAGCTCAAGGCGGAGGCAGAGGCTCGTGGGGAGAAGATCAGCACCAAGAGGCAGCCTGAAGGTCCCAAGCCCGGGTTCATGGTCGAGGGAGCCACCCTTCAAACCGTGACCCCGATCCCATATGATGTGGTCAATGACTTGAAGGGTGGATACTAATAATATGTGGTTTAGTCATCATCCTCATTATATTTTTTGTGAGCTTATGTACCGTCTAGTCTGTGCTTTTACAACCTTGCGAGCGAGACCTGAAATGGCACCTTTTTTTTTTTTTTAATGGAGTTTATGTTCACGATCCACTTCCCGGTTACATAAATTGAAATATGTCGTTTGCCAGTGAGTGATGATGATCACCATAATGTTCTTTTCTGACATTGCACTTCATCCTCACTTTTCGCTACTTCGCCCTCTCGGCGTATCTTTTACTGCAACGCAACCGATAGATAGATAGCGTGAGAAGGAGATGGGGCAGGGTGGGTTGCGTAAATCTTTATGCTACTGTGAAGCTGGAAAAGGGCTTCGTGCATGATTTTAACATGAAAGTGTTTTGTTCGAGTGAACCAAAGTCGGGTTTCTCCATGCAAGAAACGAATGTGTGAGTACGGATTATAAATTGAGAGCAGTACCATTCTTTATTTATCGCCCTTCAATGCTCGTGCGATTGCTTCTGTATCGCGTGCCTTCACACCTGGGAAAGGGATATTCGGAAGCTCTCTTCGTAATTACGCTCCGAAGCGTGGTATTAAATGGGACAAGTTTGCGATGGCATCACACACCCAGTTGGAGAAGCACTGAGATGGCTGGAGAGGCAATGTCAGCAGAGGCGAGCTGGGTGGTCCAGGTTGACGAGGCTCTCAGGAGCATGCCCGACGTGGATGCAGAAGCAGAGTACTGGAAGAAGCGGTCCGTATACAAAGTTCCTCCCTGCTTCACGGACGTGAACCGCAAAGCCTACTGGCCTCAGGCCGTGTCGTTCGGCCCTTACCACCACGGCCGGGAACACCTCAAGCCAATGGAGGAGCACAAGGAACGGGCCCTCCTCCACTTTCTCAAGAGGTCGAGGAAGCCCTTCGGGCTGTTCATGGAGGCTCTTTCCGAGGTGCTGGATGATCTGATGGCCTGTTACGACCCGCTCGATCAGAGGTGGTATGATGACAGGAGCGCTTTTCTTCACCTGATGATCCTTGATGGGTGCTTCATGCTGGAGATCCTGCGCACGACATCCCAGACCATCAACGATTATGCTCCAAATGACCCAGTCTTCAGTGACCATGGGAAACTCTACATCATGCCGTACGTGCAAAGGGATATGCTGATGCTCGAGAATCAGCTGCCTATGTTGGTCCTGGACAAGCTGGTTGCTGTTGAAAGTGATGGCTCAAGGGTTAGTAGCTTCTGCTAGATGGCAGTTATTTTTGATGTCCAGCTGATAGTAATCATCCCTCATCATGTTCCTGGAGATCGCAGAACAATTATCACAGGAAACCCCACGGAAACTAAATGCAAGTGTCATGTGTGAGCCTTGGAAGTTTGAATTCCAAGAAGAGATTTGAGACTGTTTTTGCTTCGGTGCAGGACAAAGAGTTCGTCAACAAGCTCATACTCAAGTTCTGCTCTGCCGGGACGCCCGTCATGAAGATGGGCAAGTGCCTGCACGTGCTGGACGTCTTCAGGAAGAGCCTGCTCCACGGGGAGGCGAGCAAGAAGACCCGTCGGCACAAGTCAGACATGGCCAGAAAGGGTGGAGACGAGATAATCCGGTCGGCCGCGGAGCTCGATGAGGCGGGTATCCGGTTTAAGAAGAGCAAGAGTGTGAGCTTGAAGGACATCTCATTCAGCAGCGGAGTGCTGAGGCTCCCGGTCATAGTTGTGGACGATGCAACCGAGTCCATGTTCCTCAACCTCGTCGCATTTGAGCGGTTCCATGTTGGGGCCGGGAATGAGGTGAAGACCTGCTACGATTAGATTATGAGAACCAATGCAAAGAGTACTAGCTAGCTCCATCTTTTGCTGCTAGAATATGGGTTAAATGCCTCTGTGCTGCGCTGCCCGTCTCAGGTTACATCGTACATATTCTTCATGGACAACATCATAGACAACGAGAAGGACGTCGCACTGCTCCACTCCAAGGGCATCATACAGAACGCGATTGGGAGCGACAAGGCGGTGGCTAAGCTGTTCAACTCCCTGTCGAAGGACGTCACGCTCGACCCTGAGAGCAGCCTCGACGTGGTTCACAAGAAGGTCAGTGACTACTGCAAGAAGCCCTGGAACATGTGGAGGGCCAACCTCATCCACACCTACTTCAGGAACCCGTGGGCCATCCTGTCCTTGATCGCCGCCATCTTCCTCTTCGCGCTGACCATCATCCAGACGGTCTATACCATAATGCAGTCCTACAGCTGATCATTAGTTTTCTCCCCCACGGAACTAATTCGCCCGTGTTGTTTGTGTTGGTTGGTGCATGATGGGGAAGAATTTTGTTCCCTGGTTTCTTTGCTATTTCTCTTCTGCAAAAAAAAATCATCCCAGATGGTGATCATTTGCCTTTTGATTGGATTGAGAACTGGTTCGTGTCGACTCCCAAGTTGATCCGCAGCCAGTCTAACAAAAGAACTTTGTTCCAATGAATCGGTTTTGCCTAGATCATGAGATGCTCGGATTTCAACCTACTGCGAGCCTGTCCAGCCTAATCCCATCCATGACGGCGGGTGAAGGGGCCGATGACCCGAACCAGTGCTCCCTCTTGCACCACCGCACATATATCTTGCTAAACTGCCCATTTCCACGGGCGAACACTGAGCCACTAATCTGGTTGGTGGTCCGAAAACTGGAATTTTTTTCCCCCCTTTAAGCTCTAAGCATATGTTATCCCTAAATCCAGGCAAAACTCATGTTGAAAAAGTAAATCTCATATCAGAAATACCAAATCTCTTTTAACTAACTCGGGTTGAATTGGGGAATGGATTTTCGATAAGGATTCATATTACCTATGATAAAAAGAAAATCATTTTCCAAAACGGCGTAATTCGCTTGTAAAAATATTTTTACAAATTGAAAAATAATAAAGAAATGTGTGAATAAGAAATTAATTATTTTATACAAAATACTCTCTTTATATTTCATACAGAGATTTCTTTCTCGACGCCCACAATCACGTAACAGTATGACTCGCACTTATTACATGCCTTTTGAAGCCCCCCCGTTGACAAGTGTCAGGGAGTTTGGTATTTTCCTTTCCTAGTCGGAAGAGAGGGGGAAAACTAATAACAGCAAATCGAGCTTTTTCTCCCATACTCGAATTTTTCTTCCCACCTGAAACATAATGACCAAGTGTTTGACATTTGATTCTAAATAACTTAACACAAGCTGAACATAGAACCGCATATGGTGTGAGCTAGGTAACATGGGTTGAAGATTTGATATTATTATTATTAGAAATATATATTTTAAATATTAAATAAATTAGATAATTAAAATTCTTAAAAATATTTTAGATTTAATTTTAATATTTTCTTGATATTTTAATATTATTTATTTCTATATTTTATTATTATTCAGAGCCCATAAATAGTTGAATCATCCAATATAATTTCTCGAATCATTCAATAAAGAATTATCGATTACTCTTGTGCATTCGGTATTCGGGCTATCACATTCTATCAGTCTCTCCACTTTCCCTTTATTTTATATGTAAAATTTGACATGATATAAGAGTAAATTGATCATAGCGAATCCGTTATACAGATTGCAATTCAAGATAAATCCAAGCACTTGGAGATGTGCATATTTGTAGTCGTTATGTCGCTAGGATATAAAACGACGTTAGTTAATGGTGAAATATAAAAGAGCATTGATTGCTATGCTGGCAAAATAGAAAAAGGTGTTTGTTGTTATGTTAGTGAGACATTGAGTGCTTTGTTGGTTGGTGATATATAAAATGGATTTTGAATAAAAGTGTTGGTTACTTTGTATTTGAAGTTTGCTTTATATTAGAGTTACCGTGAAGATCAAGATTCAAGATGATTATTTCGTAATACCCTATGCTCATCTTGAGGGAAAGTATTGAATATTTGATATTAACATTATTAGAAAAATATATTTTAAATATTAAATCAATGAAATAGTTAAAATTTTTAAATTTGATTAAGGTATTATAATATTATTTATTTTTTAATTTTATTGTTATTTTAAATATATAAATTGGTAAATTATATAATATATTTGATCTAATCATTTAATAAAAAATTACCGATTACTATAGTGTATTTAATTTTTGGATCATCACGTTCTATTATTTTCTCCATTTTTTTCTATTATATATATATATATATATATAATTTAACAGCATGCTTTGATATGACGTAAAGCGTCCGCTGAATTTATAATGAAGAGTTCTTTGCCCGCTTACAGACCAAGTCGAAGCTATCAGTCGGGTGGTATCCGGCCGGCTCTCACGTAAATATAACCCTCGAGGGAGCTGCTGCTACTTCTGTTCTTGCTTGGAATAAGCGTACGTATGCCGTTTAGCGTACGCCGTATGAAATCTGAAATGGCACACTATCAGTGGAATTTGTGCTCTCAATACGCTTCCTGGTCACTTTAATCGTAATACACATATATCAGTTGCCACTGAAAATATCGCTAGTGTCTTGAGATTTGAGTGTGGGTCGAGTAGTCTTCAAGAAAGTGTTTATTCGAGCTGAGTCAAAAGTAAAAGTGAGGCTTCACTGTGCAGCACGGTGAGTAGAGCATTTCCTTTTTCTCAGGCTTGCGAAACCTGTCTGCTTTGCCTTCAAACCTGGGAAAGGTATACATTCCCAAGACCTCTCTCCTTGTATTTCTGGACTGAGAGAAGGTATTAAATCGGACTGGTCTGCCTTTGGCATCTCGATACCCTCTTCGAGAAGCACATAGATTGGAATCAGCTCGGGAGGCAATGGATTACCCGTCCATACACAGAGTTCCCCAGAGAGTGAAAAACATGAACAGCGAAGCTTACTGCCCCCAGCACGTGTCATTTGGTCCTTACCACCACGGCAAAGAACACCTCAAGTCCATGGAGGAGCACAAGGTACGCGCCCTAGATCGCTTCCTCAATAGGTTGAACAAGACCGACGACGAGCTCATGGAGGCTCTGTCCAAAGCGCCGGTCGATCTGATGATGGCCAGTTATGACCAGCTGGATCAGAGGTGGTTTGCCGACAGGGAGGCTTTTCTGCGCCTGATGATTCGTGATGGGTGCTTCATGCTGGAGATTTTACGCACCTGGATGGAAATCCATACGGCTAATGAATACGCCCCCGATGATCCAATCTTCAGCGGCCACGGGAAAGTCTACGTCATGCCGTACGTAAAGAGGGATATGCTGATGCTTGAGAATCAACTGCCCATGTCAGTCTTGGACGAGCTGGTTGCTGTTGGAAGTCATGGCTCAAGATCAGAGGTTAGGCCCAGCGAGAACTGTCAATTCGGGTCGTAATGGTACAGCCCACCATTTCCTGCATGAAAACCAGGGCATGCCAACGGATATTTTGTACTACCGGTAGCTTAATCCGAATAATATAAATAATTATTTTTTAAAAATAAATTTAAATAATTTATATAATATAACTAATTAATTTAAATCTTATATTAATTAAACTAAAATTATATATAATTAATCAATTTTTAATTTTTCTCATAATTTTTTTTTAATATTGTAAAAATTATTTTCATATTCAAGCAATCCGACAATACCAGCACAAGTCCTATTTTTCCGCGCTGTAGCAAAATTTGATACCTCTGGGACCAGCTTCGGCCACACAGGAAGGATTTTCTTATCACATCCAATTCGTGATCATTTCTCATGCATGATTTATGGAGACTTAGGGAGCAGTTCTCAAGAGGAACCCCGCATCGTGTACTCTGGCTAGCTAACTGATGTAGAGAAAATTACATGGAATAATAGAGAAGAAGATCCGAGACATTTTTGCTCTGTTGCAGGATGCAGAGTCCATCAAGGTCGAGCTTCTAATATTGAATTTCTATTCTCTGGGCTCGCCCCGGGAGATCGATACGGGCAAGTGCCTGCACGTGCTTGACGTCGTCAGGAAGGGCGCTCTGCTCCCACACAGAAGGATTTGGGGGAGGACTCGCCGATCCAAAAGGAGATACGACGGCATAGTACTGCCGTCGGCCTCGGAGCTCCACGAGGCAGGCATCCACTTCGAGAAGAGCAAGAGCACATGCTTGACGGATGTGTCATTCAGGCGGGGAGTACTGAGCCTCCCAACGATAGTTGTGGACGACGCAGCCGAGTCCATGTTCCTTAACCTCGTCGCCTTTGAGCTGCTCCATGTCAGGGCCGGGAATGAGGTAATGGTCGTCACATACACACAACCATCTCATCAGATGTGATGATTATGCGTACTTCATAAATTAAGTCAGTGGGTAAGAGAGGGAGAGGTGTGTATAATCCATTTTAGGTGCAACCACCCATACGGTCCCTGACTCTTTTTCATCTTTAAAAATGTCGTGTGATGATTCATTCATTCATTCATTCACAAGGTTACCTCGTACGTATGCTTCATGGCCGACATCATAAAGAACGAGCGGGACTCCGCCCTCCTCTATACCAAAGGCATCATATTGAACAGGATGCGAAGCGACAAGGCAGTGGCCGAGCTGTTCAGCTCCCTGTCGAAGGAAGTCACGCTCGATCCGGAGAGCAGCTTCTTCGGGGAATTTTACGTGAAGGTTCATGACTACTGCCAGAAGCCCATTCCCTTGAGGAAGTTGAGGGTCAACTTCATCGATACCTATTGCATGAGCCCCTGGGCCACCGTGTCCTTGATCGCGGCCATCCTTCTCTTCACGCTATCCATCATTCAGACCATCTTCACTGTGCTTCAGTACTACAAGGGATAACTTAGTTCGATTCCCCATTACTCGTCCACTCTGAATGGATCACATTTAATGGACAGGTTATTCTGATCCGTTGTTACCTACTGAAAGTGAACAGGTTATACTATGTGCTGCTTTTTCTATCGTAAAGCTTTTGAAGTGTTGTTCCTTATACAGACGGTTCTCGAGCATACACACAGCATGACTCTTTGGACGCAATTCTGCATTATCGTCCACTTTTCATCGAGCTATATATCTCGTGCTGCCTACCGTCGACATTTATTAACGATTCCCGACGATTTTGCCATTTTACATGTCTCAACTCTTACCGTAGATCGCCGAATGGTCACACGTGATGTGTTAAGCATATGATGGTGACACTTCGACGGTTCGCCATATTGGCACGAGAAACAAAAAAAAAAAAAGGAGTAAATGCGTACTTCTGATCTCCACTTTTTGTTTAATAGAATTTCGACGTGTCTCGGCATTCTGAGGAGAGAAATTCTTCTCTCCATTCGTCATTCATAAGTCTTTAACTCCAAATGTAATTAAAAAAAACAATTAAGTAGCTTTAATTTCACGTTGGGAATTAAGAGAACATATTTAATAATAATATTTCAATGATTTATGGTATTAAATAATCATTTCCTTTCCACTAAGATAAAACAATTATTTTGACTTTTTTACCGCTAATATTTAGAAGCCTATTGTGTTTTGACCAATCTAGATTCGAGTTAAATTGATTTATTAAAGAATTAGGTTCTTCTAATATAAATTTTATTCACTTGGAAATCTTAAAATCTTATTTAATGGTAAAATATACTTGACTGTTTCAACTGAGGCTTTCTAGGCTTTGAATGAGGATTAAGATGGCATCTCAAAGTTTGGTGCCACATCACGGAAATCCGATCTCAGGTGTTGTGTGGTCAATTGACTTGGAAGGGCTGGTACAATATTCACAATGTTGGATGGATTTCACGGTTACTTGAACTGATGAAATATATCTAATAAAAAAAGAAAAGAAAAGAAGAATTGATGAGATCTAGAGGTGGCAAATCGGGCCGGACCGGCACGGCACAATAAGGGGATGGTATGATAAGGGCTGGCCCAAGCACGACCTTTTAAGATATAGGGTTGAGCAGGCTTAATACGATGAGATAGGGGTGACCCTGACCCAGCCCGATAGCATGATAATCTCCCTTAATTGTGACTTGTCTGCAACTTTAAGTGAGCTCACGAAAAGGTTTTTTCTATCCTTTAATAGTGTATAATGGTTTATTAGTTTTTTTTAATTTCCCTAATCGGGATATCATGCCGACCCTGCTGAGAGATCGTCGGGCCCAGCACGCCCAATAAAATTACCGGACCGGGCTGGTACGTCACGATAAGCCTCGGCCCGGCACCGTGTTATTGTGCTGGGCCGTGCCGGGCCAGATTTTTTAGGTCTAATGAAATCACACATCAATAGCATGTCTTGTTTTGCTCTTAAATGTGCATCAGAGTACTGCTTACGAAAGTGTTTGTCGAGTGTTTTACCAAGAAGAAAGAANGCTTACGAAAGTGTTTGTCGAGTGTTTTACCATGAAGAAAGAAAGAAAGAACGAAAGTGTCCATTCGAGCGAATTAAAGTGAGGATTTACAACCCAAGAAATGAATTTCTCAGTATAAATGGAGAACTGAGATTAGCATCTATGGTTACCTTTTATGGGCATGCGAAACTCGTGGGGTTGCTTCTTTGTCGCATGCCTTGAGACCTGGGACAAGGTATATGTCAGAAACTCTCTGCCTATACTCTGAAAGACGGTGTTAAATAGCAGCTTCCTAGGAGGGGGTCTATCTTCACATCTCATACCACTTTCGAGAAGCACGGAGAAGCCCGAGAGGCAATGGCACCGGCACCAGAAGCGAAGCGTGTAGTCGATCTGCGTGTGGCTCTCAGTAGCATGTCCGGCAAGGACGCCAAGGCAGCACACTGGAAGAAGCAGTCCATTTACAAAGTTCCTCCCCACATCACGGGCATGAATCCGAAAGCTTACTGCCCTCAGGTCGTGTCTTTCGGTCCTTACCACTATGACGAAGAACAACTGAAGCCGATGGAGGAGCACAAGGTCCGAGCCCTCCAGCACTTCCTCAACAAGTCGGGGAAGGGAGTTGACCTGCTCGTCGGGGCTCTGGCCGAGGTGCTCGATGATCTGATGGCCTGTTACGACCAGCTGGATCAGAAATGGCATGAAAATAAGGACGCTTTTCTGCACCTGATGGTTCTCGATGGGTGCTTCATGCTGGAGATCTTACGCATGTGGACGAGGAGCCCGACAGGTGACGACAACTATGACACTGACGACCCGATCTTCAGCAACCACGGAAAACTCTACATCATGCCGTACGTACAAAGGGATATGCTGATGCTCGAGAATCAACTGCCAATGAAAGTCTTGGACAAGCTGGCTGCTGTTCAAAGTTCTGCCTCATGCTCAAAGGTTAGGCCCAAGTTCTTCTGCCGCGCGGGACGATTTTCTTGCCGTGCATATCCAATTCATAATCGTACTCCTCAAGCATATCTTTGGAGATTAGCAACAGTTCTCAAGGGAAACCCCACATCAAGTGTACTCTAACTACCTAACTAGAAGAGGAACATTGGAATTATCATGGGGAATTTTCCAGAGTAATTAAGATCCGAGACGTTTTTGCTTTGCTGCAGGACCTAGGGTCAGTCAACGAGCTTATACTCCAGTGTTTCGCATGTCCCGACATTCGAATGTCCATGAAGACGGGCAGGTATCTACACGTCCTGGATGCCTTCAGGAGGAGCCTGCTCCTCGAGCACCCGAGGCAAAAGTCACCTGGGACATGGCTCCATGCCCGATCAGCCATAGAGCTTCCATGATGCGGGTGTCCAGTTCAAGAAGAGCAAGAGCGGGAGCTACATTGTACATGATGTATCGGTTCAATTATGGGACATGGTTTAGAAAATTATGAACCGGTCCGGAACTAAGCTAAGTGGGCCAGTCACTATTTAGGTCGGGAATGAGGTAGGTGATCATTCTACTTTTCCGACCCAATTATGCTATTAGAAATCATAAATTTCTTTGTGGTGCCTGCATCTCAGGTTACCTCGTACGTATGCTTCATGGACGACATCATAAACACCGAGATGGATGTAGCGCTGCTCCACTCCGAGGGCATCCTATGGCACGGGATCGGAAGCGACAAGGCAGTGGCCAAGCTGCTCAACTCCCTGTCGAAGGAAGTCTCGCTGGATCCTGGGAGCAGCATCTACAGTGTTCACGAGCAGCTCGATGGATACTGCAGGAAATGCTATAGAAGGTGGAGGGCCATCCTCTGCCAGCCCTACGGCAGGAGCCCTTGGACCGCCATCTCCTTCATCGCCGCCATCCTCCTCTTTGCCCTGACCATCCTTCAGACTGTCTACACCGTACTTCAGTTGTACAAACCCTAATCAAGTTTCCCCCTATAATTAATCACTAATCGGAACTAATTTAAGTGGGGATGGATAGGTGCCATAATTATGGGCCCGATTTCTCATTACAGTGGATTCCGATTAGTTATTACTCGAACAATATAAATAAGTAATACTCACTACTGAAAGTGTTCCCTCTCCCGGAGCTTTGCCCATGTTCTTGTTTAGGTCGGGGCGGATTTTTTTTTTAATTTATTTTTCTATCTTGCAATAACTTATTGCACCACCAATCTAATAAATATAATTTGGTTCGCACACGGTAGATTTCCCTTGATTGCAACTTGCTCCCAGCGGACCTATATCGAGGTGCACTCGATTCATGGAAATGTTAAATGGATGGCCTAAACCGGTTTAAAATGGATATAAACCTATTTAATTTGATTATAATTTGGTTTATTAAGTATAATATATCAGCTTAGAACTGGGCTAAGTAGGTTGATTCACTATTTATTGTCCAAATAATTAATAAAGACAGATGGCAGATTTAAAAACTCTAAATATGGGTGGATGTGAAAGCTACTTTATCTGGTTCGCGTGATATCTATGTTGACGGTCGATGAGATCTTGACTTCACATGTTGCTTTTCCAAGAATTATTATTATTATTTAAAAAAAGAATGAAAAAACAGCCGGAAAAGGAACAAAACGGGGGGAAGGACCACACAAAAGCCGTAAAAGGGACGGAGTGGAGGAGAGGGCTTTACCGCTCGAAAATTATCAAGATTCAAAATTTTGATAAAGTTTGTCATTAATTTTAAAAAATTTAAAAATTTTAAACTTATTATATAATTTTATAATTAACATATTTAATAACAATTATCTTTTTATAATTTATCAAATTTTCACCATCACACAATAACATACACACCTAAACCCATATTTACTATCAAATGTTTAGGGTCATAATACTGTATATAAAATTGTACACTATTTGACACATACCCTATTGACTATTCGTTCTAGTTGATTCTCGAATCAAAATTTGATCGTTCTGCAAGATTGACAGTTTTCCATATCTAGAAAAACAATTGCAAAGAAATATGAGTTGCAACTCATAACTACATATTTCCAAGCTGAAATAACATTAGTTTAGGTAGATTTTTACAAAATTTGCATCTATTATGCCAATTAGCCAAATAACTATGATAGACAGTTATTAGCAGTTTAACTAGTTCTAACGATTTACATAATGTAATATACGAAAACATTCATATCAAATAATAATCATGGGTTATACTATCTTTACAATAAAATTATTACAGTATTAATACTCCTCTCTTTCTAAATGGTACCATGACCCTTTAGTTATAATAAATTTAACTATACTTATCATAAATGAACAAGATATAACCCTATAGTTTCACCTTATTCTCTTTCCCTACCAGCTCTCTCGCATGGGAGTTGTCCATAAGATTGGAGGAAAAGGTGAAAGACAAGGGTGGACTGTTAGTTACGGGGAAATTAAATTGGAGTGGCTGGGCGATGGTGTGGGAGAAAGACGGTGGTGATGGGTAGCTAGTAGGGAGATTTCAAGGCAAAGGAAAGAAAATATAGGTTTATGGCTTTAATGGGCTTAAAGATCTTTTTTTTTTTTCAACGACTTACAAAGACATCCGTCCAGTAATATATCAAATGGTGCCTTTTTTTTTTTTTTCTGTCCACAGCGGGGACCATCCACTCCTCTTGGTCCTCCACATTTTGTTGTCCTGCCAAACAGATTTTATGTAGCTGAGCTGTATCACTGATTTCGATCCCGGTCCATGGGCTCGAGAGAAGCTGTGTATATCTTCGTGGGTCAGTGTGAGCCGGATTACAGCGAGGAGTGCAAGCTCCCCTGACCTTCCTCTCTCTCTTATTTCCCCGTTCTACTACTCTTATCCCGTATCATTTTCCTGGTGCAGGTGAAAAAGAGCAAGATTTCTCAACTGGCAAGTACATATACAGGGCAATTGCACATATACCTTCCACACTTTCTTCCTTATTCACCTCCTCTTCCAAATAACTATTCCTACCTTTCCTCTATACTCCCACTATTCCCATATATCTAAACACAGATACCAACGGCTTTATTCTCTGTCTGATGCCTTTGGACCTGGAAAAGGTATATAATATTGCAAAACCTCTCTGCTTGCACTCTGAAAGACGGCATTAAATACCATTTTCGAGAAGCACACGGGGAAGTTCTGAGAGGCAATGGCTGCAGAAGCGAGTTGGCTAGCCAGTTTAGAAGAGGCCATCTGGGCTGAGGAAGAAGAAGGAAGTTACTTGGAGAAGCGGTGCATCTATGAAGTTCCCCCTCAGATCATTGGCAGTAACCCCAAAGCTTACTGGCCTCAGTCCGTGTCGTTCGGTCCTTACCACCACGACAAGGAGCACCTGAAGCCCATGAGGAAGCACAAGCTCCGTGCACTCCGCCACTTCCTCGAGAGATCGGGGAAACCCTTCAAGCTGTTCTCGGAGGCTCTGGCCGAGGTGCTGGACGAGCTGATGGCCTGTTACGACCCGCTGGATCAGAAGTGGCATGATGACAGGGACGCTTTTCTTCACCTGATGATTCTCGATGGGTGCTTCATGCTGGAGATCCTACTCACGACATCCCAGACCGTCAACAATCATCATGCCGTACTCTACATCATGCCGTACGTGCAAAGGGATATGCTGTTGCTCGAGAATCAGCTGCCCATGTTGGTCCTGGACAAGCTGGTTGCTGTTGCAAGTGATGGCTCATGGGTTAGTAACTTCTGCTACATAGCAGTTATTTCTAATGTGCTGCTAATAATCGTCTCTCATGTTCTTGGAGATCGCAGAACAATTATCATAGGAAACCCCACAGAAACTAATGCAAGTGTCACGCGGAAGCCTTTGAAGTTTGAATTCCAGGAAGAGATCTGAGAATGTCTTTTGCTTCGGCGCAGGACAAAGAGTTCATCAACGAGCGTATACTCAGGTTCTATTCTTCCGGGATGCCCTACATGAAGCTGGGCAAGTGCCTGCACGTGCTGGATGCCTTCAGGAAGAGCTGGCTCTACGGGCACCAAAGCCACGAGTTAGACACCGAGGCTAGAATGAGTGGAGATGTGACAGTGTGCTCAGCCACAGAGCTTCATTCTCCGGGCGTCCTGTTCAATCGTAGTGGCAGGAGCCTTATGGACATCTCCTTCTGCAGGGGAGTACTGAGCCTCCCCACCATATATGTGGATGACACCACTGATTCCGTGTTCCTCAACCTCATCGCGTTTGAGCGTCTCCATGTTGGGGCCGGGAAAGAGGTGATGATCACGTATTGCCTTCATTCTACTTTTCAACAATCATCATAGCATTGTTCATGCTGTACTAACTGATGGAGGGATACTAGCTAGTTCCGACTTGATTATGCTACTAGAAATTGTTAAAGTTCTTTGCGCTTGCCTGCATCCCAGGTTTCCTCGTACGTGTGCTTCATGGACGACATCATACAAAGTGAGAGCGATGTTGCCCTGCTTCGCTCCAGGGGAATCCTACGACTAGGGATTGGAAGCAAGGCGGCAGCCGAGCTGTTTAGCTCTCTGTCAAAGGATGTCACACTCGATCCTGGGAGCAGCTTTTACAGGGTTCACAAGGATGTCCAGGATTACTGCGAGAAGCCCTGGAAAAAATGGAGGGCCAGTCTCTTGCTCAACTACTTCACTAGCCCTTGGACTGTCTCGAGCGTATGCAACGCCATCCTTCTCTTCGCCCTAACAGTCATTCAGACGGTCTACACTGTACGTCAGTCTTACAGCCGCTAGTTAGTTCTCATCACATGTGATTAGAGCTGATTAAAGTGAAGATAAAGGGACTCACAGTGGGACCAAATTTTCATTGAAGTCAATCCCAATTGGCTCTCCCCGATTGTGTGTTCCTCTCTCCCGACATTTGCCTATATGTTGTTTATGTGGGACGGTGCTGGTCGGGGTAGATTTGTTTGTTTTCCTTTCATTTTCCTCTGGGTTCTTTGTTCTGCTATTTTGCAATAACTTGGCTTGAACACATCAGCTTTACCTACTTTGCAATATGGTCTCAATGGATCTCAATCATCTGTTTGCACTACAACAAATTACCTTTTTTGCACGTGTATCTCATGATACATGTGCCTGAAGAAAGCCGTTCCTTGCTCTGCTTCAATAATCGGCATCAGAGACCGCCATTTCCTCATGACCTCATCTTCGATATCCTCAATCCCGTCCTCACCTCTACCACCACCATTCTCTTAGTCAGACCAGTTGCTCCCAGCGGATCTGTATGGAGTTGCCACGGATTCATGGAAGTAAACATGTTAAATGGCCGCCTTGTTTAGAATGGGTATAAAACTATTTGTCCAAGTTACGGTTTGATCTATCATGCATAATGTACTAGTCCGATTATGGACCATGGATTAGGAAATTATGAACCGGCTCGGAACTGGGCTAGGTGGACTGGTCACTGTTTAGGCCTGTTTAAGCTATAAACCATGACCATTTTCCTCTTTTTTTTTTTAAATTTTTTTCAAATTATTTAAAAGAATAATTTTTAAAAACTTTAAATTCATCTAACTAAGAATTAACTATTGATTGTATGGTTGTTGATAGCCTGAGCCGGTTTTGTAACAGTGCAAGGCCAGTCCATGAGAAAATGTGTCGTGCCGACACCATTTCAATATCTTATTTATCGGACTCAACTCATAACTGCCTATTTGCCTAATAAAAAACAGTTATATACTAATTTAGGAGCACTCTGAGCCAGTTCTACATTTTAACAGGCGGATTCTGATCCAATCCGGCCTAATTTAACATATCTACTGGGAGGTAAAGAATTAGAACGTCATACATACAACGTAGCGCACATATTGACATAAATAATTAGTATAAATTACCCGTACATCGATTGATACATTTGATTCCAGGTCGCGACGTGCTCCTAATTGACAACAACGAGCAGAAGAATTTTAAATACGAACCTTTCAACGGTTGGATTTGGACATTGCGGACTGCATCATGTCGGAGGTTGTTGAATCGGCCGAGCGTGACGCGGCATCCCTTGTCGTGGAATGGACACATGAAAGAGCGTATCCCTTGCGCCTGAGCTGGTCTGAGCTTCGACTCTTCCGACGTAGAGGAAGAGAACAGCGGCTGAGGGGGAAATCAGAGAAGGCAGTAGGAGGTAGAAGAGAATGGGTTCCGACGGCAAATACCAAGAGAAAAAAAAAAATCCACCGAAAGTATAAAATTGTTCAATATCACGTCAACTCTTCTTATGGATCTAGAATCGTGCTTTGATTGGCACCATCTATGCACGCAACATCAGGCGTGCTCACGATCTTTAGAATCGTGCTTTGATTTGGACCTTCGTAGATAAAGATGGGTTTGGCAACGTCATGGTGTAAGATTAAGGGGCTCAGGTCAGGAGGCTTTGGTATGGCCTGAGACTTTCCAAGTTGCAGCTTTAAATAAAAATGGTTTGATTGGGTCTGGACTCCCGAGTATGGTTCTGTTAAAGGAATCGTACTGATGGTGTAATTGCTTCAAATATAAATATGGCATATTTATATTAGATATTTAATATTTTAGCAACTCTCTCTCTCTCTCTCTCTCTCCCTCTCATCCCTAATCCTAATATCCTAATCTCTCTTTTCTCAGAACGTGTCGGCCTCACACCCT
This sequence comes from Sonneratia caseolaris, assembly GCA_900006705.1. NCBI lineage: Eukaryota > Viridiplantae > Streptophyta > Magnoliopsida > Myrtales > Lythraceae > Sonneratia > Sonneratia caseolaris. The sequence continues at coordinate 1,419,925 of CXYZ01012252.1, forward strand.
TCTCCTCGAGAGGGTATCTTGAAGAGCATTGAAGCCATCTCACATGTTTATTCGGTGATACTAACAAATAAAATTTTAATAAATNCTCTCTCCCTCTCATCCCTAATCCTAATATCTTAATTCTCCCTTTCCTCAGAACGTGTCGGCCTCACACACCCTTCTCCTCGAGAGGGTATCTTGAAGAGCATTGAGGCCAGCTCACATGTTTATTCGGTGATACTGAGAAATAAAATTTTAATAAATATCAAAAATTTAAATTATTAAACATAAAAAAATAAATAAATCATAAAAATGATAATGAACCATAAGAAAAAAAATTAATTATCAAGTACGGGAGAAAGATAATATCAAATGATGAGGTATCGCATTAGTGATTAATTAACAGGTTTTTAATGGATAGTATCATGTCATTAGTATCCGGTAGGGATGGCAATAGGCTAAGTCAAAATGGGTATATCTATCGATCCGGGGCAGATATCTGACTCTCTGTCCAATTGCCGCAGTTTCCACCCCCCCCTAATATTGCGTAAATTGAACATTACACGTATAGGCTTACTTTGAACCATGTCTGTCAATGCTCTCTCCGTCGACCGTCCGTCCTTGTAGGTGATGATGAGAAACACTGTAGACTATGATCCTGAGCATAGTTTTTAAAACCGGACCGGGCCGGAAACCGGTCAAGGTATGAGTTCATGTGTTGGTCCGAGGGTTCAATAGGTTGAACCGTATGTTTAATAAATAATATTAATAATATAATATTCTAATAAATTGATGTAATATTATAATTTAATTATGATTTATAATCAAAATCACTAATATAGTTATAATGTTAGTCTCAAATTCAACATAAAATATAAATATAAGTCTAATAAAATAAAATAAGTATATTATAATATGTTTTTATTTTTAAATTAGCCGATTTTCTCATCGGTTCAATTGGATTTATTGATTCAAGTGAGAACCAGACCGGATGAGTGGCCGGTTCCCGGTCGAACCGGCCGGCCCAGTCCGGTTTTAAAAACTATGATCATGAGGTAAGAATATACATGTTGTTCCAAAAGTCCCTCTCTCTCTCTCTCTCTCTCTCTCTTTATCTCTTATATGATGAGTTCTAAAAAGGAGTCACCTCACGTATTTCACTAGAGTTACAGAGTCGACGTCACTCATATCTTATCGGAAATCCATTGTAAATTAATAAAGTTTATTTTTTTTCTACCGATTTAGCCGTTACCATACCTATCTACAAATATAATCAATAATATAGAACATATATATATATATATATGCATATCCCACTACTATTACAATTTATTATTTTTCTATTATTTTTACCATTTATTCATAATATACTTACTCACTAAAAATTATAAGTGATTAGATATATCAATTAATTATTTCATAGTTGGGAGGAGGTAGATGTCAGAAACTCTCCCCTTCTACTCTGAAAGACAGTGTTAAATAGCTTCCTAGGAGGGGTTCTATCTTCACATCTCATACCACTTTCGAGAAGCACGGAGAAGCCCGAGAGGCAATGGCACCAGCACCAGAAGCGAAGTGTGTAGTCGATCTGCGCGTGGCTCTCAGTAGCATGTCCGGCAAGGACGCCAAGGCAGCACAATGGAAGAAGCAGTCCATTTACAAAGTTCCTCCCCACGTCACGGGCATGAATCCGAAAGCTTACCGCCCTCAGGTCGTGTCTTTCGGTCCTTACCACTATGACGAAGAACAACTGAAGCCGATGGAGGAGCACAAGGTCCGAGCCCTCCAGCACTTCCTCAACAAGTCGGGGAAGGGAGTTGACCTGCTCGTCGGGGCTCTGGCCGAGGTGCTCGATGATCTGATGGCCTGTTACGACCAGCTGGATCAGAAATGGCATGAAAATAAGGACGCTTTTCTGCACCTGATGGTTCTCGATGGGTGCTTCATGCTGGAGATCTTACGCATGTGGACGAGGAGCCCGACAGGTGACGACAACTATGACACTGACGACCCGATCTTCAGCAACCACGGAAAACTCTACATCATGCCGTACGTACAAAGGGATATGCTGATGCTCGAGAATCAACTGCCGATGAAAGTCTTGGACAAGCTGGCTGCTGTTCAGAGTTCTGCCTCATGCTCAAAGGTTAGGCCCAAGTTCTTCTGCCGCGCGGGACGACTTTCTTGCCGCGCATATCCAATTCATAATCGTACTCCTCATGCATATTTTTGTAGATTAGGAACAGTTCTCAAGGGAAACCCCACATCAAGTGTACTCTAACTACCTAACTAGAAGAGGAACATTGGAATTATCATGGGGAATTTTCCAGAGAGATTAAGATCCGAGACGTTTTTGCTTTGCTGCAGGACCAAGTGTCAGTCAACGAGCTTATACTCAAGTTTTTCGAATGTCCTGACGTTCGAATGTCCATGAAGACGGGCAGGTATCTACACGTCCTGGATGCCGTCAGGAAGAGCCGGTTCCTCAAGGGCCACAGCGGCAACTCAACCAGAAAGGACGCTGATTTGAGAATCCGATCAGCCACAGAGCTCCATTATGCGGGTGTCCAGTTCAAGAAGAGCAAGAGCGAGAGCTTGAACGACATCACATTCGGCAGTGGAGTACTAGAACTCCCGTTCACAAATGTGGATCACACAACCGAGTCCATGTTCCTCAATCTCATGGCATTTGAGCGGTTCCACGTTGGGGCCGGGAATGAGGTAGGTGATCATTCTACTTTTCCGACCCAATTATGCTATTAGAAATCATAAATTTCTTTGTGGTGCCTGCATCTCAGGTTACCTCGTACGTATGCTTCATGGACGACATCATAAACACCGAGATGGATGTAGCGCTGCTCCACTCCGAGGGCATCCTATGGCACGGGATCGGAAGCGACAAGGCAGTGGCCAAGCTGTTCAACTCCCTGTCGAAGGAAGTCTCGCCCGATCCTGGGAGCAGCATCTACAGTGTTCACGAGCAGCTCGATGGATACTGCAGGAAATGCTATAGAAGGTGGAGGGCCAACCTCTGCCACACCTACTTCAGGAGCCCGTGGACCGCCATCTCCTTCATCGCCGCCATCCTTCTCTTTGCCCTGACCATCCTTCAGACTGTCTACACTGTACTTCAGTTATACAAAGCCTAATCAAGTTTCCCCCTATAATTAATCTCTAATCGGAACTAATTTAAGTGGGGATGGATAGGTGCCATAATTATGGGGCCGATTTCTCACTACAGTGGATTCCGATTAGTAATTACTGGAACAATCTAGACAAGTGATACTCACTACTGAAAGCGTTCCATCTCCCAGAGCTTTGCCCATGTTCTTGGTTATGTTGGGGAAGGTTTTATTATTCTTATTATTATTATNTGGTTTGCCTTCTGATTGGTTGAGAGCTCGGTCATGTCGAGCACTCAATTGAGGTACCACCAGTCTAATAAATATAATTTGGTTTGCACACAATAGATTTCCCTTGATTGCAACTTGCTCCCAGCGGATCTATCTGGAGGTGCATCGGATTTATGGAAGTAAACATGTTAAATGGGCGGTCAAGCCTCTTGAAAACGATATGAAACCATTCGGTCTAGTTATGATTCAATACATTGTAGATAATGTACCGGTCCAATTATGAGACATGGTTTAGGAAATTACGAACCTGTCCGGAACTAAGCTAAGCAGGCCGATCACTATTTAGGTCAATTTGAATTGTGAACCGTGAATTTGTTTTTTCAAATTCAATTGATGCACCACCAGTCTAATAAACATAATTTGGTTTGCGCACGATAGATTGGATTTCCCTTGATTGCAACTTGCTCCTCATCGGTAGGTGCAGGATAAAACGGAGAGAGGTTAGGGTAAGGGAGGGTGCAGAACACATTTTTCGTTAATTGTATTAATATAATCATCTAACATGTTGGGTGGGGGTGAGTGGTGGGGGAGGGAGAGGCGTTGCGGGATGGGGCAAATGGAAGGACTAAGAACGGTAATATGTATGGTGTTATGTCATCATACTTAAACTAGTTATCTCTAAAGATATTTATATGAGAGAATTCTTGATATATACCGGACTTATTTATCAAATAAGTCAGTAATATTTAATTTAAATGCAGCTCCACCAAATTGTAAATGCCTTAATAACTTAAATAAAAAAATACATATATATATATATATATGTTATTTAAACCTACACTACTAACATAATAAATACATACTTAAACATGTTAAATTGGTAAATAAATTTAATATACACATAAACACATTTAGTAAATAGATTTAATCGTATTTTATTGTGTTACATATATATATATATATTCAACACGTTTATCTAACTAATTATGCGGGTGAAATTCTTTTAAATATGAAATATATTTATACTTGAATAGAATGATATAATTTCAAATCTTGCCAAAAATTATTAGGTGTAGGAAGGCCTATGTTCGACCTAGCCCGTGTACGGGTTGGGTCATGAACTTCTTCCTAGCTCTAGTACGAGTGGAGTTCGGCCCGTCCCAAAGCAGGCTGAGCCGGATTGGGTCTTGCGGAGCAGGTTATAATTGACATCTCTAATGTCGCATAAGATACGTTCTGCTCCTCACCTTCTTCCCTCTTACGCTTCCATCCTCTCCCTCACCATTTTGATGGGCCCAAAGACGCTGTGATATTACTTATCGGGCCCAACGACAATCTTATACCACTTCTTGGGCCTAGAAATCATCCGAAGCCACTTGTTCGGGGCTCGTGGGGTCGTACCACCCATCGCCTTCCAACCGCATTTAAACAAAGAAAAAGTAGATGTAGGATTAGGGCATCAGAATTTAATGTGAAAAACCCTCAGAGGAAAAAAAAAACAAAAACAAAAGAGGTTGACGGTTGATTAGGGGACCGCTGTATAATATAATCAACTTATTGTACTGACACCATTGTCTATACCCCCACAATATTTGAAACTCATGCAGCAGCGTTGATCCCGATATAATCTAAACCTATCAAAACTAGCACGGCTCCGTGTGAAAAATCATGTCTACGTTTAGAATTTTTGCTAATGTATGGGTTGAACGTTTGAAAAAATATTTATACTAAAAAATTATAAAATAATTAAAATAACTAATTATATAAAAATAGTTATATTTTAATAGTTATTTTAATATTTTATTTAAAATTAATATAATATTTACATTAATGAGTTAATATTATATATTTATTTTTAAATATTACATAATTTAAAATTTTAAAAATTATTTTATTTAATTCATGTCGAGCTCCAACCATCCAAAGCACAAAAAATTCATTTCCAAGCTCGGTTTTCAAGCCAACTGAATTCATTGGCCCAGTTAGCGTGGCCTGAAATTATGATGGCCCGGATTGACAAGCCTAGTTTAGGCTTGAAGAAAAGAACTCAAATAAATAATATGATAAAATTCCAAGAAAATTGTCAAAATTATCCTTAATTTTTTGCCAACCACTATGTCAATCCTCTAATTTTTCTAACCACCATTTCCATCTAACATTTGCCAAATCTCCATCAAAATTGTTCAACCATCAACGGCGTTACCTTCCCTTCACGAAAATATGACATAGCCACCACCTATGTGGCTGAACATCATTTGATTTGGCAACAAGAAAATAAAAGAATTGATATGGCAGATAACACATAAAAAGTAAATTAAAGATTGACTACACTGCAAAAAATAAAGAAAAATGAAGAAATTAAAAATTGGGACAATTACCTCTTATTTCAAAATCCATAATAGAAAATTTTTTCGTCATTCATCCTCTTCGTTCTCACCATCTTCATCACCAACTCCAACAATATTCATTGTGAAATTTCAATTCATGATTATTCGAAATAGTATTATTAAAAGTGCAGTTTGGGCCGGTTTCAAACGAGCTTGAAACCATTTGACCCAATTTTGATTTTGCCCGTTAAGCAAATGGGTCAGTTCGGTTATAGGTCACGGTTCATGTAAATATGAACCGGCTTAAAACTATTTATAAATGGGCTAGTTAACGATTCATGTTGATTTGACAAGTGAACCGTCCATATTTTTTAAGGAGTGGAGGATTCACACTAAGCCCACTTATCGAGGGTCAAACTCAGAAAGAAACTTTGTAAACTTGGTAGGTTGGCTTCATTGATTCAATGCTTCTCTTTTTTTTTTTCATCCTCTCTCTCGTACAATATTTTTTCATTTCAATTTTATAAACACAAAAATTAAAATTTTTTATCTTGACTCAATTTAATTAAATTAGTAATGTTAATAAAATATGGATAGCTTTTGGGATTAATTATTGGCTGAATTTGCAGAGATTCTTCTCGGGGTCCAGAATTGACAGTCAGTCCACTTTTTATTTTATTGTCGAAATAATTAATAAAGACAGATGGCAGATTTAAGAACTCTGAATATGGGGATGTGAAAGCTACAAAATCTAGTTCGCATGATTGACGGTCGACGAGATCTTGACTTCACACGTTGTTTTTCCAAGAAATAATAAAAAAAAAGAATGAAAAAACAGCCGGAAAAGTAACAAAACGGGGGCGAAGGACAGGACAAAAAGCCAGAAAAGGGACGGAGTGGAGGAGAGGGCTTTACAGCTGGAAAATGGTCACGAAATCGCAGACTATGATCCTGAGGTAAGAGTATACATGTTCTCAAAATCTCTCTCCTTTTTTTACTGTTATATGATCAAGTCTAAAAGGAGTAACCTTAGGTATTCCATTAGAGTTATAGAGCCGGTGTTTCTATGTTTATATCCTACCAAAAATTCATTGTAAATAAGTAATCTCATTTCTATTTTGTCGACTCACTATAGTTATCTACAAATACAAATAATAATGTAGAATATATATATATATATATATCTCTCTCTCGGACTACTAATACCATTTATTATTTTTATTATTTATTCAGAATATATTTATCAAATAATTATTTCACAATTGAGACGTGGAATGAGGTATATGTCAGAAACTCTCTCCTTGTACTATGAAAGACAGTGTTAAATAGCTTCCTAGGAGGGGTTCTATCTTCACATCTCATACCATTTTCCAGAAGCACGGAGAAGCCCGAGAGGCAATGGCGCCAGCACCAGAAGCGAATTTTGTAGTTGATCTGCGTGTGGCTCTCAGTAGCATGCCCAGCAAGGACGCCATGGCAGCACAATGGAAGAAGCGGTCCATATACAAAGTTCCTCACCGGATCACGGTGATGAACCCGAAAGCTTACTGCCCTCAGGTCGTGTCTTTCGGTCCTTACCACTACGATGAAGAACACCTGAAGCCGATGGTGGAGCACAAGGTCCGAGCCCTCGAACACTTCCTCAAGAAGTCAGGGAAGGGCGTTGAGCTGCTCGAGGGGGCTCTGGCCGAGGTGCTGGATGACCTGATGTCCTGTTACGACCAACTGGATAACAAGTGGCATGATAACAAGGACGCTTTTCTGCGCCTGATGGTTCTCGATGGGTGCTTCATGCTGGAGATCTTATGCACGTCGATGACCACCCTGACAGCCGACGGGGACTATGACGCTGACGACCCAATCTTCAGCGACCACGGAAAACTCTACATCAAGCCGTACGTAGAAAGGGACCTGCTGATGTTGGAGAATCAACTGCCAATGTTAGTCTTGGACAAGCTGGCTGCTGTTCAAAGTTGCTGCTTGTGCTCAAAGGATAGGCCCAAGTTCACCAGCTGGGCAGGACGATTTTCTTCCCGTGCATATCCAATTCATAATCGTACTCCTCATGCATATTTTTTGGAGATTAGGAACAGTTCTCAAGGGAAACCCCACATCAAGTGTACTCTAACTACCTAACTACAAGAGGAGCATTGGAATTATCATGGGGAATTTTCCAGAGTAATTAAGATCCGAGACGTTTTTGCTTTGCTGCAGGACCAAGTGGCAGTTAACTAGCTTATACTCAAGTTTTTCGAATGTCCCAACATTGACACCCTGAAGACGGGCAGGTATCTACACGTCCTGGATGCCGTCAGGAAGAGCCTGCTCCTCGAGGACCTCAGGCACGAATCACCCGAAAACGTCAATGATTTGAGAATCCGATCAGCCACAGAGCTCCATGATGCGGGTGTCCAGTTCAAGAAGAGCAAGAGCAGGAGAGTGAACGACATCACATTCAGCAGGGGAGTACTAAAACTCCCATTCACAAATGTGGATGACACAACCCAGTCCATGTTCCTCAATCTCATGGCATTTGAGCGGTTCCACGTGGGGGCCGGGAATGGGGTAGGTGATCATTCTACTTTTCCGACCCAATTACGCTATTAGAAACCATAAATTTCTTTGTGCTGCCTGCATCTCAGGATTCCTCGTACTTATGCTTCATGGACGACATCATAAACACCGAGAAGGATGTAGCGCTGCTCCACTCCAAGGGCATCCTATGGCACGGGATCGGAAGCAACAAGGCAGTGGCCAAGCTGTTCAACTCCCTGTCAAAGGAAGTCACGCTCGATCCCAAGAGCAGCATCAACAATGTTCGCCGGCAGCTCCATGAATACTGCAGCAAATACCATAGAAAGTGGAGGGCCAACCTCTGCCACACCTACTTCAGGAGCCCGTGGACCGCCATCTCCTTCATGGCCGCCATCCTTCTCTTTGCCCTGACCATCCTTCAGACTGTCTACACTGTACTTCAGTTACACAAAGTCTAATCAAGTTCCCCCTATAATTAATCTCTAATCGGAACTAATTTAAGTGGGGATGGATAGGTGCCATAATTATGGGGCCGATTTCTCACTACAGTGGATTCCGATTAGTAATTACTCAAACAATATAGATAAGCGATACTCACTACTGAAAGCGTTCCATCTCCCAGAGCTTTGCCCGTGTTCTTGTTTAGGTCGGGGTAGATTTTATTATTATTATTATTATTATTATTATTTTTCTATCTTGCAATAACTTATCCTCCCTCCATGATGTTGGTTTGCCTTCTGATTGGTTGAGAGCTCGGTCATGTCGAGCACTCAATTGAGGTACCACCAATCTAATAAATATAATTTGGTTTGCACACGGTAGATTTCCCTTGATTGCAACTTGCTCCCAGCGGACCTATATGGAGGTGCGCTGGATTCATGGATGGCCTAGACCAGTTTAAAACAGACATAAACCTGTTTAAATTGATTATAATTTGGTTTATTAAGTATAATATATCAGCTTGAAACTAAGCTAAGTAGGTTGGTTCACTATTTATGCCGGTTTGATTTTTTTCTCTCTTTTTTATAAAATGTTTTTTTTATATTTTCAAATTAAAAAAATTAGCAAACGCAGTATGCGGTAGAGGAGAATGGGTCCTGATGGCAAATATGGAGAAAGAAAAATCACGGAAGTATGGCACGGTTTGATATTAGGTTGCACGAAACCAAATATTCTTATAAATTTAGCATCAATTTAATATGATACCAAAATATATTACTTTGATGAGAGTGCATAACAAAAGACTTGCCTTGTATTCAGACATATTTTCGCATGAGCACATACGGTATAATCCTACATTTCAGACCGAATCCCTGTAGTTAATCAACACGTAGGATCAATTTTAGTACTCAGTGAGTTGTTCCTCTCTGTTTATTCTAAGTCTCGATCGATTTTATTGTAGTTGACCGAATGATACAGATTGTGTTGTGATACGTTCAAGCAAAACTACAAGCAACAGTGCCAACAGACGGTTGAATATGAGTAAGAAAAATTGCACCAAACATTTGCATAAATTGGCCAGTCTCTCTCTCTGTCTCTCTGTGTGTGTGATGGAAGCTGTTGATGGAGAGGCAGAGGCTTAACTAAACAAGAGATTGGGGCACCATCAGGCGTATTCTCGATCATTGGAGAAGTGTATGCTTTGATTTGGCTCTTCGTATGAATGATCGGTTCGCTGCGTCCCGGTGAACGATTAAGGAGGAGGTCAGAGGGGCTTTGGTTTGGCCAGTTTGGATTTCGGAGTGTAGATTATGACATCTTATCTCATCTCTCTCTCTCTGCTTTGTTGTGTTGTGTTGCTCCTCTATCCATAGGTAAATCAACCCGTGTCAGTGCATTAGCAAATTATCTAATGGAACTGTAATAAGTCTTGACTAATCTAAATCCAAACAAGATCGATACACGAACGAGAAAAATTCTACATATCATAAATACCCTTCAACCCACATGAGAAGGCAATTCGAGATCTTACTTTAATAAATCTTGTCGTGGATCTCGGAAGAGGATTAAGAGGGCATTTGAAACTAATCAACCCCACTTTCTGCAAAGATAAAATAATCATTGGGACTTAGGCTGTGGATTAAGAGGACATCTCAAAGTTTGATGCTACATAATACATATAATAAACACTTCCTCTTTGCTATGATTAAATAATCACCTCCTAAAATGCACAACATCATCACTTCACGAAGTTCTTTTTTTTTTCCCCTTCCTAGTGGGTACCATCTTGAAAAGTTCATTCATAAGGCGAAAACGTATTAATTGTTAATCAATATATATATATATATATATATAGAATGAATTCATACTTTCAAGACATTGCACTCCCTTGATGATTGTATCACTAGGAGGCATATTATTCTTCCTCTTTGTCTTGTTTGGTATGTGGGCTTTCCATACAATATATATGAGACCTGCAACTGCACTTTTTCTGGAAATTTTATGTTCTCAATCCACTCCATGATCCCTTGAACTGATGAACTATATTGAAAGCTCATTGCATATCGCATTTGAGTGTGGGTCGGCGTAATGTTCACAAAAGTGTCTATTTGAGGAATTAAAGTGATGTCTCCGTATGCAAGAAACGAATTTCTCAGCGTAGATGGAGAACAGAGAGCATCTGTCTTTCCTTTTCTGTGAGCATGCGAAACTGGTGTGGTTGCTTCTTTGTGGCATGCCTTTGGACCTGGAAATTTTATGTAACATCTCAGAACCTCTCTGCTTATAATCTGAAAGACGGTCCTAAATACCATTTTCGAGAAGCACGGAGAAGCCCTGAGAGGCAATGGCAGCAGAAGCGAGTTGGGTAGTCAATGTGGAAGAAGCCCTCAGGGCTGAGGACGAAGAAGGAAGTTACTTGGAGAAGCGGTGCATATATGAGGTTCCCCCTCAGATCACTGACAGGAACCCCAGAGCTTACTGGCCTCAGACCGTGTCGTTTGGCCCTTACCACCACGACAAGGAACACCTGAAGCCCATGAAGAAGCACAAGGTCCGTGCACTCCGTCACTTCCTCAAGAGGTCGAGGAAACCCTTCAAGCTGTTCTTGGAGGCTCTGGCCAAGGTGCTGGATGATCTGATGGCCTGTTACGACCCACTGGATCAGAAGTGGCATGATGACAGGGACGCTTTTCTGCACCTGATGATTCTTGATGGTTGCTTCATGCTGGAGATCCTACGCATGTGGTTGACCCCCCAGCTGGCCCATGATGACTACTTACCCAATGACCCAATCTTCAGTAGCCATGGGAAACTCAACATCATGCCATATGTGCAAAGCGATATGCTGATGCTCGAGAATCAGCTGCCCATGCTGGTCCTGGACAAGCTGGTTGCTGTTGAAAGTGATGGCTCAAGGGTTAGTAACTTCTGCTACATAGCAGTTCTTGTAGATGTCAGAACAATTATCATAGGAAGCCACACAGAAACTAAATGCAAGTGTCATGTGGAAGCCTCCAATGTTTGAATTCCAGGAAGAGATCTGAGAATGTTTTTGCTTCGGTGCAGGACAAAGAGTTCATCAACGAGCTTATACTCAAGTTCTGTTCTCCCGGGTCGCCCATCATGAGGATGGGCAAGTGCCTGCACGCGCTGGATGCCGTCAGGAAGAACTTGCTCCACGGGCACCAAAGCCACAAGTTAGCCCCCGCGGCCTCAAAGAGTGGAGATGTGAAAATGCACTCCGCCAGGGAGCTTGATGCTGCCGGCGTCCAGTTCAATCCTAGGGGCAGGGGCTTTATGGACATCTTATTCTGCATGGGAGTACTGAGCCTTCCCACCATAGTTGTGGATGACACGACTGAGTCCATGTTGCTCAACCTCATTGCGTTTGAGCGGCTCCATGTTGGGGCCGGGAAAGAGGTGATGATCACGTATTACCTTTATTCTACTTTTCACCAATCATCGTAGAATTGCTCATGGTGTACTAATTAATGGAGGGATACTAGCTGGCTCTGACTTAATTGTGCTACAAGAAATTGTTAATTTTCTTTGTGCTAGCCTGCACCCCAGGTTTCCTCGTACGTGTGCTTCATGCACGACATCATACAAAATGAGAGGGATGTTGCCCTGCTTCGGTCCAAGGAAATCCTATGGCAAGGGATTGGAAGCAGGGCGGTGGCTGAGCTGTTTAGCTCCCTGTCAAAGGATGTCACCCTCGATCCTGATAGCAGCATTTACGGGGTTCGCAAGGAGGTCCAGGACTACTGCGAGAAGCCCTGGAACAAATGGAGGGCCAATCTCATGCTCACCTACTTCACAAGCCCTTGGACTGCCCCGAGCTTAGTCAACGCCATCCTTCTCTTCGCCCTAACAGTCATTCAGACCGTCTACACTGTACGTCAGTCTCACAGCCGATAGTTAGTTCTCATCACGTATGACTAGAATTGATCTAAGAGAAGATAAACGGGCTCACAGTGCGACCAAATTTTCATTTAAGTCAATTCTAATTGGCTCTCACCAAATATTTGTTCCTCTCTCCTGACTTTGCCTATATGTTGTTTATGTGGGTCGGTGCTGGTCGGTTTAGATTTGTTTGTTTTCCTTTCATTTTCCTCTGGGTTCTTTGTTCTGCTATTTTGCAATAATTTGGCGTGAACACATCAGCTTTACCTACTTTGCAATATGGTCTCAATGGATCTCAATCATCTGTTTGCACTACAACAAAGTACCTTTGTTGCGCATGTATCTCATGGTACGTACTCTTGAAGAAAGGTGATCTCTTGCTCGGCTTCAATAATCGGCATCAGAGCCTGCCATATCCTCGTGACCCTCCTCTTCGATATCCTCAATCCCATCCTCACCTCTACCACCATTGTTCTCGTAAGCAGACCAGTTGACCTCGACCCTACTACACCAGTCGAGATCACATCTAAATCCAAAGTCCTCTGCTAACCTCTTGTGCCTAGGCATTCAAGTAATTCGAGCTCACAGGGAAGTACTCCAAACGCCTGCACGGACCTCCCTTACACTGTCAACGTTTTGCTGAAAGCATTGAGCTCGTCTCTGGAGAGGATATTCAAGCTCAGCTCTTAGGTACCGTATGGTTACACATTCGAGATCCCAATCGCTGTCTCCAACCTCCATTGAACACCTCGGATCTGTGGTTACTAGTGATAGATCGCATAGTTACTCATACGTGATTCCCCGCTTCCTCTTTTCCAGTTCTTCCTCTGTGCTCACGTGGCTTCAATCTGTTGATCACACTGAGCGTATTGAATATTTGGTGATGAACCATGAATCTCAAGCTGTTCTTTGTTTCAGTTGAATAAATTAAACTCCTGTTGTTCTCTCATCGAACTGTAAATATGGAACAGATCATGCTGTAAAAGATGGAATCGACAAGAGATTTTCTTCAGAATCAATCTTGTCGCTGCATGCAATTGCTTAACTTGTAGAAACGCTGGAAAAGTCCATGAATTTGGGCAGTTCTCGTGCACCTAGTTAACAAAAAACATATTGTCGGATTGTTCAGAGCACATACAGGAAACGATTCCGAAATTGTTCTTAGTTTTAGGATCCGTGTTTCTTGTTTTTGATAGTTACACTCAGTGCCAAATTAGAACATCGGGATGTGTTTTCAAGGGTTACATAGGTGTGAAAAATTTTATGCTTTTTAACCAGTCCTGTGGCTGCGACAGTCAATTTCCTGGACTTGGTTTCTTCTCTGTCCGTCACGATGTTTTCATTTTATGTTATGGATTTAGTAATTGGAAACTGGCAGCTGGCGATTGATTATATAGTATTTTGCAATAGCACAACTCCCCTGCAAAAATGTCAGACAGTCATGGTATCAATTGGAACATTGAGATATGGAAGATCTAGAAGCTGATCGAGGCCCTTGAAGCTGCCCGAGGCACGCTCAACAGCTGAGCTGGTTACCCAGCTCTTCATCAATCCTTCTACGGCCGGCCTAATGTTTCCGGCCAGATCCTGGGAGGGTCGGCTGACTACAAGATTGAGCTGAGTTAGTCTGACAGGTTTGACCCTCGCCTGCATGCAGAGATTCTTAATCTCGTGATCGAGCTTTCTGCAGAGATCTTGTCTGATGTGAAGTTTATTCAGGAGAAAAAGTTGAGAGGGAAGTACATCGAGGAGATAAGCTGGGACACGGGGAATTACGTTTGTGGTGTGGAAGATACTGTTCTGGCCATACTATCTGTGCTTGATGGATTTCCTCTTGGTTATTAATATGCAGTTAGGATCTGATATTACAGTCGTAGCTTTTATTCATTCCTGAAGTTTCACTGTTTCAGTATGTGCATGATGTCTTCATGGGGTTTGTAATTGAAGAAATCACAAGAAACTGTAGCTGTTATAAAAACAGATGCAGGATTCTGCATTTTCTCGGAGTTGGTTATGTGGACTCTAACATGGCTGCCGCGTGGACGCCAGCTGAGTGATGCTTTGAAGTGAAAGGAGCTCCCCCTCAAACATTTCAAACCTTCTACAGTCTAGTTCTCTCCTTGCCTCTGCTTTGATCCTTGAGTTGTTTTCTCCTTCTGCATAACATCTGCAGGAGTATCCTGGCCCCGTTTGCCCTCAAAGTCAGCCCTGAAGCAATGAGTAAGCAACCCACTACGAGCCACTTCACTGTGCCCCTTCCTTTCTCCTGCTTCCTTCTCCTCTCATCTCTCTCACTTAAATCGTTAGCCTCTGATAGATGAGCCTTATTCATGTCAGGCTGCAGTTCAAACTTGGTAGTTATCCGAGCTAAAAGGGAATAATTGGATGGGGAAGAGATGTAGCCCTCATGGAGATCCTTGTAAGCTTGCACACCCAAATGCATTCTTCTTACGAGACACCACATCCCTGCCCGTGCGGCCATCTTCATGAGATCTCTCGGGATTCCGAGGTCTTCCCAGTGGAAAAGGAGCACCTCCGATGCTGTGAACTCCCCGTCAATCCTCGACTTTACTGGAACATATCAAAGGAATGACCCAACAACTCTTCAAGGAATCTCTGAAGAATGGAACGGACTGTCACATTGCTTTTACCTGATCTAATGCACCAACTCGAGTAGTAGAGCTCTACTCGTCTTCGAGTTGTACTCTTCGGCAGGCTAGGATGTGAAGCACCCTGCAAATGAAGAACCTTAGATCAGAGAATGCTCCTCGAGTCGATTATCCATCACAAGGTCTACTTCTGATCGAGTTGCCATGGAGTACTCACGCCACAGTTATTACCTTTGTTATGCAGTAATAATTCGAATCAGATTCCCAAATGCGACGGACTACAATGTACTCTTTCTCACTGCCGACGATTGGAAGCTGTAATTTTCGGGAACAGAAAATACAAAGTTTAGACTTTACGGCTACTCAACAACCGCTGTGAAGCTGAAGCTGTTGTTTATGGAAACAGTACCTTTCTAATCCAGTGAACAACCATGGTTCCGGTCTGCGGAGAGGCATACAAGGTCTTGAAGTAGACGAGCATCCTGTCCCACTTGATCCTGAACTCGTCATCCCAGTAGAAGTCTCTAAGTAGCTCAGGCGATGTGTTCTCGAACACTGTCCTGGTACGGCACTGCGTGGGTCCTACCTGGGAAGGTGAAGATAATGACACGAGATTTATGGAGAAGTGAGTCCCTTGAACTGAGTACTATCCTGAGATCATGGAGGAAACGAAAACAGGACGCATCCTACAGGTGGGTCCCTGTACCAGGCTTGGTACGATAACGCTGCATTGGACCGCTCCATCATGAGACGCCATCGTGGACCGTCATCGCACTCGTTTCTGAGATCGATCAATTCCTTCAGGTCCGATTCGCACAGGGAGGGATTGTCACCTTGTGAAGGTGGAGGAGGCGGCGAAGAACAACCTGGATACGTGTGAGGTTAATGGATTCTGATAACAGTCCCGAAGAGTAAGCCATATCTCCGTAGTGCAAGGGGAAAATGCTCAGCAGTTTCAGTCTCCTTTGCTCGAAAAATGAAGAGCGAGTTCATGGAGTTCCCAGTTTCACGAGATACGAGCTGCTATTTCTAGGAGAGAAGATAGTATACTCAAAATCAGGGAATAACTTCAGGATAAGCAGGCCCTTCTGACGCCCATAATCTGATGAAAAACGTGTGCTGATTGATGCTATTGAAAGGTAGATTCACACGGTTACCTACTGCTTGCAGGTTCGGGTCCAACAGCAAGGGAGGCGTTCGATGAGTCTTTGCTGCTGCTGATGCTGAAGATGCCAAGGACTCTGTGGAAAGCAGACAAGATGGAGGTCGGGATCAACGGTATTCCCATCCGGAGATGCCACGAGATGAAGCCGGGGACGACCCGAAGCCTTCCAACCTTCCATTTGAGAGCACCTGACCTCATGCAGCCTTTTCCAAAGCCCACGGTTGCAAGCAGCGCAGAAACCGCCACCATCCCCGCTGCTAGCGCTGCCGACTCCCTGACAGATGCCACTCGAGATTCGCCGGCAGCTCCGGCACCCCGAAGAATCCTCCCCCTCGCTTGATATGTGACCGGGTATGTCCTCCGGCATTGTCGTATGAATCTAAAGTCGTGTTCCCCCTGACATCCGTCCTCTCCAAAGATGAATTTCCTTTGATGTGAAGACAGGAATTTCTTTCCCTGCTGGTCCCTTTCTTCTTCACACCGTATGCTCAGA
Source organism: Sonneratia caseolaris (assembly GCA_900006705.1). Taxonomy (NCBI): domain Eukaryota; kingdom Viridiplantae; phylum Streptophyta; class Magnoliopsida; order Myrtales; family Lythraceae; genus Sonneratia; species Sonneratia caseolaris. The sequence continues at coordinate 1,436,730 of CXYZ01012252.1, forward strand.
GAGGACAATCTCTTCCCCCGAGAAAAAAACAAGGCTTGTTTGGGATGACAGTCACAATGCAGTCATAATAATAGGAATCGTTATCTCAACTCTGGCTCGAGTGAACATTGTGAAACACGAACGTAAGAAGCAAGCTCCTGCCACATATGTCATGTTGACAATGGCCGAGGTGCATCAGGAGGCAAACGGGACAGTATAAAAAAGAACTGCCATGATCGAGTAGCCACTGCAGCAAAGACGGATTTCGGCGAACCATGTGCTCGATTCAGGCTCAGATTACATTACATCATGACGAATAGTTATAGACACAATTGGATGTTAATCAGGTCCAAACAACTTCTTTGAGTGGATCGTCGATGTAAATATATTGACACGAGATGCGGTCATCAGTTAAATCCACATTGTTAAGTGATTGCTCGATCTTCTGCTTAGATAGATCCTGTGAACAGCATACAACGATTGAAAACCCAATCTATTTTAGTAAACTATGCATACTTGAATGACATCTACTTCCATCCTTCGGTCTTGTAACCCTAACTTCACCCTAGCTTCCAAAAACACACTGCTTAGTTTCAGCTCATTACCAACACAGGCTGTAGAAACAAGAAATACGGAGATCTATTTGAAGACATTAGACAAGATACACATATAAAGCACACGAATTCTCAACATCTGCAAACTTTACAATGTTTATTATCATCTTTTTCACATTGTACATACGCACTAGTGCATTAAAATAGCAGTAGAATACGGCATTTAACCTCATCACAGTGCCAAGTTCCAATCATATGGCATTTTCAGCAGGATTGGAGTGATAGTTGCGTCGTCTCAACTGAGAATCGGAAGTTGGCTGCTGGAGGAAGATCCTTGTCGGGTCATTTGGATCCACATACCTGCAAAAGCCAAACAACATCAGCCATCATATAGTTGCACAAATTTTGACTGCTATGGAAAAAGCACCATCAGCATTCACTCACGCATGTCTCATCATCTCATCCACTGGGGTCTGGGCTGCCCGTAAAGGATCCACACGAGGCTGGGCAGCAGAAGTCAGGTGCTGATTGTATTGCCGGACTGAAGAGATCAAGTTGAAAAACAGTGGGATGAATGTCCCACATCCTCCTTCCTTGAACAGTATCTTGAAGGAATGGGTTGAGTAGAGCGCACGGTGCTGATCATCTGGGACAACCTGAGTTTGGTATAAAAATGTCAGTATTTCTTTCCTGTGAATATGATTACAAAGCTATAATTTTCAGTGGCATACTTACAGGCTCCACAAAACCAGATATGTTATTGCAGAAGAATATTGGCTGGTTGAATTTCTCACCATGCACAAAAAGCTGCCAGATGCAGTAAACTCTATAATTAAAATCCTCCATAGTTCAACACAACAAAAAGCTATTAATGCAGAGTACTCTCCAGAGGCATTGCTACAACTATTGCAGAATATCATCAAATTCATGAAATGGAACTTTGTACTTAAAAACGTCATCAAAAGCCACAATACTGCCCTAATCTTAAACAAGGTGCAGTCTCACCAGAGGCAGAAGAGAAACAACACTGAAATAAGCATGTATAAAGCATTGAAATTTCATACCAAGGGCATATCAAAAGCCACAAGATCCCCAACCACCTTGCTTGCAACAAATACCATCCGAATATTTGACAAATATATTGTCCCTTTCGCCTTCACATGGCCTCCTTGGGATCTAGCAACCAAAAAATCCATTGTGCATCAACAGGAGGAAAGATGAGCAGTCTAATCGACCAGCGCTATTATATCTGCTAATACTCGAAATTTCATTCATTGATGGACAACCAACAATCTTTCTGGCCCTCAACTTCAAAAGTAAATGGAAATATACTACTAATATAGAAAAAGCACGGCCTCTAATTGAGTCAGATCCCACTCGAACTGCCCTTGTAATGCAACCAAATATCATTGTTCATCAACTTTCCGAACATAAAATTTCAGAAAACAATGAGGCTATACTTTCATGCTGCTATTCAGACGAGCCTACAAAAGATTAAAACTGGCATTCCTCCTCTCAATCCACTCCTAGGGCCTCTACAGGACGAGTAGTAGTATGCACGGACCACCATTAAATTGTTCAAACTGAGACAAGTTGTGCTCCCATACGAATTCAAGTCAAAAGTATAGTCTAAACTTAGAGTTCATCCTCCAACGCAAAAGAAGATAACCAATGCTTTCAAGAACGCGATTTGATTACCGATTCAAAAGTGCAGGTGCTGACAATAAGCAAGAGACACAATTGCAAACCCCATCCGTCAATTATCGGCAAGTTACCACCAATCACAACAAAAGAGGCTCAGAATCCGTTAGGGCTTCCAGCTAGCGAATGAATAAGTCGTGCCAATTATGAACTTTCCGAATTGAGGGAAGACAATTACCCGGGGATCTTGTCGACTTCGAACTCCACGCCATCACGGGCCAAGACGAAGAGCTCGCTGACGAAGGGAACGGGCACCCCATTCGGAAACAGCTGAGGATTCAGCGCCATATGTACGACCACCTTACCTCTCTACCCCCAACGATTGATCAGAATCTCGTAGGCAGAAGGAAACGCAGAATTGCTCCAACGAAGACGAGCGGTTTTAAATAAGTCGATCGAAGAAATCTCAGGAAGCTTCCCCTCTTAAATTAGATGTCCATATTTTTCTCTCTTCTTTTTCTTATGAGAAAACTAAAATAATTAGTCCATTTTCTATATTTTTTTCATTATTCTGATTTATTTTTCTTTTTAGTATATTTTTTAATTAATTAATATTATACTTTTTTTCTTTTTTGGACCGAGGCATTCCCCTCTACCCATGAACCAGGCGGCCTCGTTCCGGACCTCGTTCGGTCGGGGCTGAGCCTGACGGTGCACGAAGAGAGACTCAGAGGTGGTGAGTCCTCGTGAATATCAAATCCCGCGCGTGTTGGGATGGGACCCGCAGTCCCAGTAAAACGGAGCAAATAAACCCTAAAGGAAAGAACCCTTATAAATGACGATGGAAAGGCTCAAAATCTTATGAACGAGACTCCTCCTCCCGATCGAATCCCTAAGCCCTAAGCCTGCCGGAGCCCACCCTCGAGTCGTTGCTCCGCGACTCCGGCCACTTCGAGTTCCTCGATCAGCGCTCCGCCTCCTCCTCCTCCTCTTCTGTTCCCCCTCTGTCTTTGATGGCCACAGCGGATTCTTCGCAACGATCTTCTCTCACATCGGAACCTTTACATCTCTCTCTTCACCTTCAACCTCTTCTCCAAGCTCACAACCGATGACTTCTCTGCCGATACACCGTCTTGGACGCACGGTTTCGTCGGGGCATGCGATTCGTACTCGTTCCCGCGTTTGCCCGCTCAAGCTAGGCTTAGGGTTTCAGGAGAATGTCAAGCGCTTCGCTCGCAACTACGCCACAATGTTTATCCTCTTCTTCGCTTGTACTCTGTATGTGTCGTCTCTTATCCCCATCTACAACTTCGAGGATCATGTTTAGTTTAATTTCTGGAAAATGATGAAGACTTATAGCCTTCAGCGTACAACGTATATCTATCAATCTTATCTCCTTGATATGACGCTCTGCTCTGACTGTGTAGCTAACTGGATTTGGATTTTAGCGGTTGAGAGAACCATAGTTGAAACTTGAAACTACAGTCTCCTGCTGTGACTTGCACTTGGGGAACATTCATTTCATTTACCTGGACTCAGCTTGCTTTTGCTAGTCTGTAGGAAAACTATAAACCCTGGGACAAGTAAATTTTTCCATCGTCGTAGTCATATTGATTTCACAGGCAATATTTGTTAGATAACAAGAGAAGTTAGTCCTGATTTAGTGAGATAGGGATAGATTATTTTGCATAATTTGCTTTTCAAAGAAAAAATTCAGCGAGTAGGTTGTGACATAGTTGACCTATTGAACGATTATTCCATTCAATGCTTGAACGTAAATGCCTGTGATCTTGTGTTATCCTGTCATTTGGAACCAACAGGAATGTGGTTGTGAGAATAGGTGTTATTAACTTGCCCTTGGATATGAAACATTAATAATGAAATGAAGGGGAAAACTTGAAATCAGCAAATCATATGGCCTATTAATCTTTTTTTTTTTTTGTCCTTGTTTTGTTTTTAGCTTATTGGAATGCATGAGTTAGACAATTTGCAACTGTTTACAGGTACCAGAAGCCATTTTCCCTGGTTGGGTCGTTCTCTAGTTTAGTTCCTTGGGATTTTTCCTAATTCAGTGGATTAGATCAATGCTATCATTCGGTTATTCTTGATCAGGACTGATCAATGCAGTGAGTTGACCTTTTTCCTCTACCTCTACCAATGATAGTTTTTCTGTTTGAGATTTTTAACTATCGGAGGCACATTTTTTTAGGGTAAGTATGTGGAGCAAAATTTTCCCGTATCTGTTGATAAACCGCGAAAGCTTGCCCTTACCTTTGCCACCAATGCCTATGAATTGGCATGTATCTCCTAATAAACTGTTGTCTTAATGTTTCTAATTTTCTTGACACGTAAGTTCTCAAGGAAAAGCAAGTCAATTTAATCAGTACGTAGTGACACATGTACTATCATCCTTGCTCTTGGTGGACCTTCTTGCATGAAAAGTTTTGGTGTCCACTTGAAGAAAGAAGCTCCTTGAGCATCACTTGACGACAGTGCATTAAATCTTGCACAGGTGAGTTTTTTGTAATGTGATTTTATCCAGGGAAATATAAATGATGCTGTGTTCTTAATGTCAAACACCTTAATCCAAATGTTTTATCTTGCTGAAATTTGTGAAACATATACTAGGTTTTTCATCCTCTGACATTGTTCTCAGTTCACAGTCCAGCCTTGCTCTCTTTCACTATGTTGCTTCAGCCAAATTTTCAGAAGCCTCCTGGATTATGTTCGTGTCAGATCTTTTTGGCCCCTTAATAATATTCACAAATGGCCATATTATTGACATGATCTTCAGGTAAGGGCTGCTATCAAGGGGGCATGAGAAGAGGAAATACAAGAGAAAAATCAGGACCAAGTGAGATTAGAGATGCTCAGGAAAATGGAAGTAAAGAACATGCTTCCAAAATTGATTCTGATTCATCCAGGTAAGCTGATACAATCAGGGCCTTTATTGTCTGCCGTGCCCAGGAGATAACATGGTTCATGGAGTTTTTATGTTCCTTTTGATGCAGGAACTCACATGAGAATTGTGGTGTTCCGAGAGTTAGGCTCACAGTGCAAGTGGCAATGATGAAAGTGCGAAAACATCAGCATTTGCCCCTTTATTAGTTTTGTTAATCCTTTCTCTGAGAGTTGAGCAGGTTACACTTGATTGGTTTTCATGGGGCACCTTGCATCAAGTAAATTATTTCTTTGACATTTCTGAGTAAAAAATTCAATATGTATTGGTGGATATCTTATCTATTCGTTGGTTTCTATATGATAGGCTTCCTGTGATGATATACACAGGCCACTTGTCTGAGCAGTTACAAATTCACTTGTGAATCTGAACAGTCCTGGGTAACGTGAATTGCTTGTGAGCATCAATGGCTGGTGAGGTTCTGAGGAGATTGTTCATTCTTTAAACTGATCTCCCGTTAATTAAAAAAAAAAAAAATCAGTGCGTCAACAGAACACATATTATGGTTCTTCAGAATAGAGCATTTTCTTGATCTATTGCTTAGATTACGTAGAGGCTACTTAGTAAGACAGCCGACTGTTGCCTTTTTGAGTTGGATCTGAGAATCTGTCTGCTCCATATTGGCTGTTTTTATATGTTAGATGGCAGGGGGCAAGTTTTGGGGGATCTTAGGAAAACTTGTGGAGTGACGGTGGTGATAATCGATTATTTAAATCATTTTGTTGTTTGTTGCTATTCATGCATCAAATGTACGCGGAAGTGTAATGTTTGTGGAATTATTGGCTCATCACAGAAAATTTTGCTCTCGGTGTGTTATTTTAGTCGACAGATACTCTGGCCCACGTGGTGAGCGGTACCATCCTGAAGTGAGTCACGTAAAGACCCAGTTAGAAAATAGGCCTGTTTTGTTATTTTGCTTCAAGAGGTATTTGGGCCTCTACGTGGTCCATGATGTATACGCAAGGTCCAGCCAGGAAATGTTCCTATCTTAGTAATTGGGCTTCTAATGGTAGAGTGGACCAAAATCATGTCAATGATCTACCCAGTCACGGTTAAAAAACAGGTTCATTTCTTATCCGGCAGCAAGAGATGCGATGGGCCTCGGTTGGGGGTGGTCTACAGTGAGGCCCAATTAAGACATTAGCCTGGTTGGACATTCGGCCTCGAGGAGAAGTTCGCTGGGCTCCGGCCCTTGTTACTACTAAATGGGCCAATTTGCTATCGATAGTAAGGTGGAATGATTCCCTTAGTAGGCCCATGATATATAGAAAGGCCCTGTTAGGTTATAGGCCCACTATATATAATTGGGGGTCAAATGGTGTGAGGGGTTCAGTCTTGCTATAATCTATAGAAAGGCCATTGTTGTTATTGGGCTGCAGCAGAGAGGTTCACAAAGAAAACTGGGCCATTTGGATTTTCAGTTAGAAAAATGGCCCATTTGTTCTGTGGTCCTATGGTTGGCCCATGATCCAAGAGGCCCATTATCAAGATGGGCCCATTTAGTTAATGGGCTTAAAGCATCTGGTTGGCCCATGACACACGAGGCCCATTATTAAGATGGGCCTATTCAATTATTGGGCTTAGAGCATATGATGAGCATCTGGTTGCCCATGGTATACAGTGAAGCCCATTATCAAATGGACCAATTTTGTGTGCCTACAATACAGCCTTAGTGGGTCGGGCCCATTCAGTGAGTGGGCTCAGGCCATTTAGTTAATGGGCTTAAAGCCTATCACGAGCATCTGCTTGGTCCACTGTCTACAGAGAAGCCCATTTTCAAATGGGCCTCATAGAGGGCTTCAAGTAGTATAACCTACTAGAAAGTGGACCCATTTTATTCTGAAGCTATGGCCCGACCGTAGTTGATGATCTCTGGCGAGGCCCATCTGGTGATAGGCCCATTTGGTTATTTGTCTAGAGGCTTTGCTATGGGACACTAATTGACCGATGGGCTAATGTCAGTCCTAGTTTTAAAAGGGTGCCCCTTTCGCCATTGGGCTTCAATCAATACATTGGTCCTCCGTTGGGCTCATAATCTGCTTCGATGCACAGTTGGTACCGCAAAATTCTATTTGACACCTGCTAGAATAGACCAGACGGATACAGCTGGGACCATAATTAAATCGATCGCCCACTACCGTTAGTACTAGCGACCAAGCATGGCAGACGAACGTATCCACCATCTACTTAAAACCTTCACGCTCACTATTGGTATTAAGCCGTTAACTACTAACCTCTGGGTGATTCTCAATAACTGAGCTGTTAAGTCCGTTTGATGCAAATTTGAAAAATGTCCAAATTCAAAAAATTCTCACACCATGAATCGGAGCGATCTTCAATTTCCCCGTCTTCATAACCACATGGTTCATCTCCAGTCTAGGTGAAGTAGATATCCAATCTGAACAATAGTATTATACTATGCTGTGAGCCACCCCATGCTATACACGAGCAACCCTATTTACATCAAAAACCTCTCTTGCAACAGCATTAAAATTCTGATCCGAACTAAGTAATAAATTTGAAGCTTGAGGGCCACTGACCTCAACAAAGATGCTCCCAGAAGTTCACGTTTAGCTAATGTGCAGGGTAAATCATATCTCACCGACAAAAAGCGGATGGCCCACAACTGCTGCCAAGACAAATCTACAAAGGCTGACCAATAACATCATCTTGTTACAAGAAGCATTAGATTCCAAAGACCTCCATTTTTATGGTAGCATTAAGGCTCATATATGGGACGTAAACCAGCAAAAAATGGGCATTGCATTAACATACTGCAACCCAATTATGTTATTGCATGAGGAATGCCATATCCTGGGTTGTATAAAGAGCTCATTAAATTCTAATCATCGGAAAGAGAGACAATTCCTTCTACTCTCTTCTTTTGAGGCTGCTCCGTTGGAGTCAACTTCTAAAAAGCAGCATGCAGCAATAAGACTGTTAAAACAGTTTGCAATGAAGGTAAGAGCTATAGATTATATGAGAAATTTCAATGAAGCAGCAGAAGGTATCATTCGCTCACCTGCATAGCCGACAGCAAATGAACAGATGAGTGCCATCTGGACATTGCAGAATAACATAATCACTGCTATGGCCGCAAGAGAAAAGCATCATAAACAATTGAGCTTCCCTCTATCTATGTTCATATATATGTTAATAACAAAATAACACAGCCCTAAATTCTGGAAGCCACTAAAATTAGAAATATAGAGCACAACATAAAAATAACTAAAAAAATCAACATATCAGTGTAGCACTCTTCAGATTACAAGTCATTTTTGCACAGTAAAGCAAGCATTTCAGAAGTTCTTAGGAATTTTTTTATCAGTAGGAGGTCTTAGAATTAAAACATAGTACATACTACCTCCGGAAATAAAAGGAACTTTTCAATTGGAACCTTTTTAGGCTCACAAAATTTGTGGCACCAAACAAAAACTCCAATGAACCTGAACAAAGGGAAACAAAAGATATACTAAGAGGGTGTCCATGTACAGTTAGGTTATGAGTAGCGTTAAAAAAACCACAGTAAAATTTTCTTCAGTTAAAGTCAAAATGAGTGATTATCTATGATCCATAAGTATAATGGATTGGTTATAAAGTTTGGTAAATATGGACAAGATAGATGTAAAGTTGGTTGTAGTTAAAGAATTTCACGTATTTCAGACATAAAAATTTTATCATGTGCTATAAAACTTCTAGTCATATGATCTCAGATTATATCAAAGTTTGCAATGAAACACTGTAAATATTCTTTATGCCATACATTAAAGCATTATATAGTACACCACAATGGAAACCAGATTATCATCCTCATCCAGGCAGTCCAAGAAATAGAATGCAAAAAATTACAATGGATTACCCAAAGATGCATCACAAGATACAGGAATTCTTTTCATATACCATTCTCGTGAGGATGCTTCACATGAAATCATTCCTAGGAATAATAACTCACCAGAACTTATATGAATTTCATAGCTTCTCTACATTGGGTCAAATGACTAGATTAGCCTCATACTCTAACTTCTCTACTGACAAATTCCTTTTTCATGAATTTTAGTTTCCCCAACAATTTCCACATGATGATAGCAACCTATTCCATGGCAAGTCATGCTCATAACCATCAAACAGACCCTTGAATCTAGGGATCATCATACTCAAGAGTACATCCGCATGTCACTAATGGAAGGAAGAGACAGCAACAAATGACTCCCAGTCAAGTACAATGATTTAGCTATACAGAGCATCCTACTGGGCCAGTTTGCTGCACGTAATGAGTACTGTTCTGACATCTAAAACAGCACAAGGGAAGGTAACATTAGCCCTGGATAGGGTGCTTGAGTCCTGACATTTTGTAGCAAAAGCTTTGCAGTGATTACATGGCTTTAGTAGCAACACATATTTACAAGAACAAAAGTCCCCAGTGGCTAGGCTTTCCTTTGAGGACCAAAATAACAGCTTCTTTTACAAGGGTTTTGAATGCCAGAGGAAAATAAATTCCAACACTGCTCGTACCATATATAATAGAAACGTTGCTTAGGAAGCCTCTTTTAGAAAAATATGCAAGCCCATACAAATCAGTGTAAGGAGGGCTATTGGCATGCTATACTCGTTAGTTAAATTGAAAGATTCTGAACCAAAGAGCCTCGAGTAGATGAGAAAAGTTGCTGCATGATGGGTCAGATATAACTTGTGCAGCATAGATTCAGATACAGCCCCGAATTCCTATAATTTTTCAACAGCAGCTATGGATCTATTTGACAGTATGAGAGTGTTGGGGGAATCTAACAGCACAACATTAACTCTTGCATACATCCACCCCAAGAAAATGAGGCCTCTAGATCATCATGAATATGTATATTACCAACTACCAACGGAGCTCCTACTGGAAAGGCAATGGATTGTATTACTGGAATGTAATTTCAATGTCTCTTAAAGATGGTTTGGTTTAAGAGTCTCTTTTTTTCTGGAGGAAAGGGAAGAATCGAAAAGATCCCCTCTGTATGAAAAGGGAAAGGCAACCGTGCAATTTGGCAACCTGGCAGATTGTTACCTACAACGCATGGAGGGCAGAAAGATAGACTACATGCAGTTGCTGAATTAAAATCTGAAATCGTACATTTTAGACAGATACATTGAGATGCTTGGGCATAAAAAATTATCGTGCAAGAGTGTCCACCAACAGCAATGGTGATTGTCTATTGTCCCTATGTACTGTTTAACAATAACTTGCTTTTCCTCGAGAAACTTGTCAAGAAAATTAGAAACATAAAATTACCAGTTTACTAGGAGAAATATGTATATTAACTGGCACTGGAGGCAAAGGCAAGCTTTCATGGATTATCAACAGATACAAGAAACTTATCCTCAACATACCTACCCTCAAAAAAATACATCCAACAGTAAAAGTCTGAAATGGAAAAACTGTTACCGGTAGAGAGAGAAAAAAGGTTAACTCACCGCATTGAGCAGTTCAGATCATGCATGACTGAATGACATGGCATTGATCCAATCCCCATTTTATCATCACTAAACTTGAAAAAAAATCCCAAAGGCAAAGAGCTAAACTAGACAACAACTCAGCAAGGGCAAATGGCATCTGGTACCTGCAATCAGTTCCAAATTATCTAACCAATGCATTCCAAACAGCTAAAACAAAACGAGCACCAAGAGGATAATAAATTAGTAGACCACATATGATTTGCTAATTTCAAGTTTTCCCCTTCATTTCATTGTTAGTGTTTCATCTCTTCTCACAACCACATTCCTGTTGGTTCCAAACCACAGAATAACACAAGGTCACAGGCATTTACTTTCAAGCGTTAAACAGCATAAATATTCAGTAGTTCGTCTATGTTACACCCCACTCAGTGAAATTTCTCTCCCAAAAGTAAAGTAGGCAAAATAATCTGTCCCTATCTCACTAAATCAAAACCCACTTCTCTTGTTATCTACCAACTGTCGCTTGTGAAAGCAATATGACAACCACGAAGGAAAAATTCGCTTATCCTAGGGTTTAAAGTTTACTGACAAAGTAGCAAAAGCAAGGTTAGTCTAGTTAAATGAATTGAATGTTCCCCAAGTGCAAGTCACAATAACTGGAGAATATCGTTTCAAATTGCAACTCAAGTTCTCTCGTCATCTAAATTCCAAATCCTGTTAGCTACAAAATCCGAGCAGAGAGTCATATCAAGGAGATAAGATTGACAGATATACGTGGCATGCTGGAGGCTTTAAGGAAATTAAACATGATCCTCGAAGTTGTAAATAGAAATAAGAGATTATACATACAGAGCACAACAGAAGAAGAGGACAAATAGAGTGGCGTAATTGCGAGCGAAGCGCTTGACATTCTCCTGAACCCTAAGCCTAGCTTGAGCGATCGAAGAGGGGAACGAGTACGAATCGCATGCCCCGAAGAAACCGTGCGTCCAAGACGGAGCATCGCCAGAGAAGTCATCGGTGGTTAGCTTGGAGAAGAGGTCGAAGGTGAAGAGAGAGATCAAGGTTCCGATGTGAGAGAAGACCGAGGCGAAGAATCCGCCGCGGCCAACTACAGCACCAAGGCCATCAAAGGCAGAGGGAACAGAAGAGGAAGAGGAGGAGGAGGAGGAGCACCGGTCGAGGAACTCGACGTTACCGGAGTCGCGCAGCCACGGCTCGAAGGCGGGCTCCGGCAGGCTTAGGGCTAAGGGATTCGATTGGGAGGAGGAGTCGTTTCTCGAGAATCCGGTTCTCTCCATTGTCATTTATAAGGCGTTTATTTGCTCCGTTCTCCTGGGACTGCGCGTCCCAGCACGCGCGGGACTGCTATCCATTTTTCACAGAATTGTTACTTACTTTATATCCTATGAAAGTCTCTGGACCGACCGACTTCTCGTTGCAATGTCCATCGACGGATGCATCACCAAGGTGTTGGGCAAGTAGAATGAAGCATATAATGCACAATTTAACTTCCAAGAACCAGTGCGCACTTGCATGTGGCAAGACCACAGGAAACAATATGCATTCGCTCATGAATTGGTAAAAGAAAAGAGAGGGAATTGTACTGCACCGCACTTTGAGGAGGGATTGAGGGGTGAGACCAGATCTTGGACTGGACACAGACTTGGCTCCATGCCAGTAAGACCTTTGGGGTGCCCCCCATAGTTCCTGGCAGACTCATTGATATATACCATAGCCCACGCATCGACAAAAATTGCACGCAGGACTGAGGGCTATGCCAGACTTTCATTCCATATGCGGGTAGTCTGCAATTACTTAGTACAATCAGAAATGAAATTCATACTCCCATAAAAGAAGGCATTGAAACCAGGCGACCAAAAGTGCAGGGCTTTCTCATTTGTTTCGGCGCGGCGCGGGTGGGCGGGTGTGGTGGTGGTGCTGTGACGAAATGGAGCGGGAAAGGAGCAATCATCAAATGGGAAAACGGCCTGCCTACTAAAATCAGACAGTGGTAGTGTCACGACCCGAAAATCCGACAGAGTTTCNACTTCGGGCATTGAGGTGCTGAAGAGGACCGGGATTAACACCTAGAGGGTCCTGCCTTGTGAACTGATCATCTAAAGGGTTGTGAGTACATTCTTCCATTGTGGAATGATCTGTTCGTGCTTGGTACATAGTAGATAATGGTTTAGAAATGAATAGCTGTTAGATATATGTGTGATACCGGTAGTCGGCATGCATGCATTCATTCATAATCTGCATATTGTTTGTGCTTGTGTATAACCATGATGACCGTTAAGCCGACGGAATAGAAATGGGCCTTATTGAACTACTGCGGGTTCTCGGCGAGATATAAGCATGGGACAGGAATGACACTGGCTCTGTGACCCCAGTGGAATATGTGAGTTGACTCCCCCGGACCCTGTCATGAAAAACAAAGACCAGAGAGGAGAGGAAAGAAAAAGAGAGAGACTTGAGGATGACGGGTCCACTCTTACCGCCAGAGGTTAATAGGCGGCCCCCGCGTGCGTGCGAAGGGAAGGGGCACGGGAAGTAGAATGCTAGGAAATGATTGAGGTGCGGGGTCGCGGTACTGTTTTGGGGAGAGCCGTAGTAACGGTACCGCCATAACTCTGTCGCAGAGGTAATGCGACCCCATGGTTATTTGTTTGACATGGTTGATACATGCATTGCATCAGGTGGGTCGTGTGAAGTGGCCAAGTTGCCAACGACCCCATGTCCATGGTAGATAAATTGTATAATTGATATAGTCGTAAGGTTATAGGTGAGCCATCTGTTATTCCACTTTGGAATTTTGTATTCACCGAGTTGCAACTCACACTCTCTGCAAATTGTTTTCTACAGATAGGGAGGACGCTCAGCCGTGTGGAGCCGCCCAGATAGACCCGGGGATCAACTAGGATAAGTGTATTTTGATAGGTATGTATAGAAGTCCGGTATAGTATGATCACATATCACGACCTGAATTTCTGGTGGTTGAAAATTGGTTGTTTTGGAAATGGTTATGGATGGGCGTGACTGGATTCGGGTGTGTTGAGCTGAGTATTAACAGGTTTTGCATATCTGGTTAGTTCCCGGGTACAGGGGAAACTCTGTCAGATTTTTGGGTTGTAACAGCTATGTACCAGATTGGGAACGTTCCTGAGCAGAAATAGGTGAAAACAGGGGCTGAACGTGATGAATCAAGGAGATGAAGACCAAACAGAAAGGAAAGAAGATAGATAGAAAATAGACTTGAGATATTACAAATTGCTGCTGCTCTTCTGATTGCCAATGAACCCCTTAATACAATTTGGTCTTGTTTCCTGATTCGTTGACACAAACCCATTCCTCAGATTATGCTAAATGTCACAATGAACTCCTCAATCCCTATCAGAGGGGAGGCTGTATTTCTGCCTGTACCAGATTCGATCAGATCTGTAAGCTTGTGCAAATGTAAATGCCTCCACTCGTTGACTTATTTTCCAGAAATGGTGGATTCGCTTGGAGAAAGGATTTAGCAGTAAAATTTTGGTCGGAGAAAAGAATTGTAGAAGAAGGGAATTAGAAAAAAAAAAAAGTGAACTTGAGAACGAGTAATTCCTGGAATGCAAGAAAGCTACTGCCAAGTTGGTCCAGTTGCTGGTTCATACTGTTCTTCTTAGAAATCACTAAACAATGAATAAGCTCAACTTAATTTAGGCTTGAACAGAGCATTTTTACTCGGAAATACAGCTCTATCAATCATGAATTTTCTCCAGCCACATGACTCAGACCCAAGACTGTAGGTGAAGAGGTGTTGAAGCACGATCGATGTCAGTTGATGAATCACAGTTTGACAAAAATGAACGAGAACGTCCAACTAATGATAGATGTTCACATAATATGTCCAAAGCAGGAGTTTAAGCCATCCTTGGACCGCCTTCATCATACTCTTAGCTTCAGGAGCTCTCGTAAAACTGTTTTCATCATGATGGAGCTGAAGAACATGTTAAATCTAGAGAGATGCTATTCTGTTACCCAACCAAGTGATAGTGTCGGTTCTATAGTTCGATGGGGCAATGAACTTAGAAAGGTGCAGAGCACCATTGACAGGAGAAGAGGTTGAGTTGGAAGATTGATGTTTAGCAATGAACAGCAAAAGGAGGAAGTGAACTGGAGGGAGGATCCAAAGTTGACTTCGGGATTTAACTAATCAGAAAAAAAAAACCATGAAAGCTGCAACTTGAAGTTGTTCAAGTTGCCATTGTTAACAGCATTCTCAGGAAACAGCAAACAATAATAAACTATTTTCATAAAAAAATTTAATAAGAAACCATGTTCTCCGTAAGTTTTATTGTTGAAAACTGCCCCGTTTCCTGTTCTTCATCAAATCTTAAATCCCCTTGAAGTCCGAGAACGGTCCTGTTTCTTGGTTTCCATCCTCACATGCTTTCACTAATTCTCCAGTCATGTCACCAGCCATGAGGAGCATCTTTCTCAGCTGCCCATTGGTTGAGCTTCTCCTCTGCCTCCTCTTCATTTCCTCCATTCGCTGTTCAGTCAATGCTCAACCTTTCGATTACCCAACAGCTAATCTCTCGACGACATGGGAGAACAATGTCTATACCGATCACTCTGTGTCCTTCTCTGACGGAACCATGATCAGGGTTCTACTGCAACAGTGTCACGACCCGAAAACCCGGCAGAGTTTCCCCTGTATTTAGGACTAACCAGAGACTGCAAAACCTGCTATGAATCAGTTCAACACGCCAAATCCAACCATACCCTTCCAGGGCCATTTCCCAAACCAAAACAGTTTTCAACCACCAGAATTTCAGGTCGTGATATGTGACTACCCGATACAGGGCTTCTATACATACCCTATCAAA
>CXYZ01012252.1:1468976-1490787 GCA_900006705.1 Sonneratia caseolaris
GCACTGCCGTTGCACATGCCCCTTCAATCCACAACGGTAGCAGGTCACTTCTCTCGCACTTAGCAAGGGACAATTCCTCTTCATGTGACCCACTTGGCCACAATGGAAGCACCCCATGGATCTCGCTTGGCATTCACCCATGTGTGGCTGACCACATTCTCGGCAAGGAACTGTCCTGGGACAGTCGGTTGATGTTGAACTTGAGTGATAGACAGACTTGCCCTTGGCCGAACTGGAAGCAAGTCCACCCCTCTTGGATGTCCTGGAGGATCCTTCCGGACTGGAAGCATATCGGGTCTTCTTGTGCTGCCCCCTTTCCATAGCCTCATCTTGCAAGCCTTGTTCAGCGAGGAGAGCCTTATTGTACAGCTCGGAGAATCTTGAGAGTTCAAGGAGGGAAAGTCGAGATCTCAAACTAATGTTCAGTCCTTCCAGGAAACGGTTACATCTAGAGACTTCATCGTTGACCAATGTTGAGGCAAACCGTGACAAAGAAGTGAATCTCATCTCATACTCAGCAACGGACAAGTCTTCTTGCTTCAGACTCAAAAATTCCCTCTCCTTTGCCCGTCGGTATGAGATTGGGAAGTACTTGTCGAAGAACACTTGTGTGAACTGGGGCCAAGTAACCTCAGTTGTTGGAGCTGGGTCCAGTCGTCTTTGAGCAGCCTCCCACCAGTATCGGGCATCACCTGTCAGCATGAAGGTGGCAAGAACAACTTGTTGTGTGTCGGTGACATCCATCACCGAAAAGATCTTCTCCATGTCAGCAACCTAGTTCTCTGCCTCTATAGGGTCCACAGTCCCTGAGAATGATGGAGGTCCCAACTTCTTAAAGGCTTCATACGACACATGGTGCTGCTGCTCTGTAGAGTGAGCTTGTGCCGTCATGTGTTGCTGCACCAGAATTGCCTGTTGTTCCATAAGCCGTGCATGTTGTTCCATCATGCGTGCAACCACGTCTAGAGTATCTCGGACATGGGTGTCCCTCTCAGCATGCTCTCTAGGAATTTCCTGAGGAATGGTGTGAGAATGTTGCCCTTCATCCGGGGCCTGAGGTGTTTCCTGACCAACCACATTTTCAGTCTGATACCTTCGTGGCACACGACGGGTGCGTCTGGGCCTCATATCTAATTGTATCCTATCAATAGGAGCAACTTAAGCATATAAATCACTAAATAAATAATAACAACTCAGCCGTGGGATTCCTAACCTATCCTAAAACCATGTGGGGATCAACCAGCTATTTAGAGTCTACAGAATCTCATAACCTAAGCTCTGATACCAAAAATTGTCACGACCCGAAAATCCGACAGAGTTTCCCCTGTACTCAAGACGAACCAGATATGCAAAACCTGTTAATACTCAGCTCAACACACCCAAATCCAGTCACACTCATCCACAACCAATTCCAAAACAACAGTTTCAGCCACCAGAAATTCAGGTCGTGATATGTGACCATACTGTACCGGACTTCTATACATACCAATCAAAATACACTTATCCTAGTTGATCCCCCGGGCCTAAATTGCGACTCCTCACGGCTGAGCGTCCTCCCTATCTGTAGAAAACAATTTGCAGAGAGTGTGAGCTGCAACTCAGTGAATACAAAATTCCATAGTGGAATAACAGATGGCTCACCTCTATATCCTTACACGACCGCATTAATTATACAATTTACCTACCATGTACATGGGGTCGTTGGCAACTTGGCCACTTCACACGACCCACCTGATGCAATGCATGTATCAACCATGTCAAACAAATAACCATGGGGTCGCATTACCTCTGCGACAGAGTTATGGCGGTACCGTTACTACGGCTCTCCCCAAAACAGTACCGCGACCCCGCACCTCAATCATTTCCTAGCATTCTACTTCCCGTGCCCCTTCCCTTCGCACGCACGCGGGGGCCGCCTGTTAACCTCTGGCGGTAAGAGTGGACCCGTCATCCTCAAGTCTCTCTCTTTTTCTTTCCTCTCCTCTCTGGTCTTTGTTTTTCATGACAGGGTCCGGGGGAGTCAACTCACATTTTCCACTGGGGTCACAGAGCCAGTGTCATTTCTGTCCCATGCTTATATCCCGCCGGGAACCCGCGGTAGTTCAATAAGGCCCATTTCTATTCCGCCGGCTTAGCGGTCACCATGGTTATACACAAGCACAAGCAATATGCAAAATGAATGAATGAATGAATGCATGCCCACTACCGGTATCACACAAATACCTATCAGCTACTCATTTCTCGATCATAATTACTATAAACCAAACACGAACAAATCATTCCACAATGGAAGAATGTACTCACAACCCCTTTGTCGACCAATTCACAAAGCAGGATCCTCTAGGTGTTGATCCCGGTTCTCTTCAGCACCTATCATATCACCCACAAGGAGATCAATGTACACAAACGCATCAGTAAATTATCCTCACCTTCCATACTCAAGAAAAGCATTCTAGTGAGTTAAGGTAAACTTCTAAGGATCTGAGAGGGTTTAGGGCTGTCCACCGACTGATCTAAGGAGATGGGTCCCTCCTCGGTATCCCTCACTGCTGTTATTCCTTTTTCTCTTCACCATCTGTTACTCCCGGCCACACAGAGGAACAGAAAACCCTTCAGCAGAACCGAACGACCACACTAGCAGCACACACTACACTTCTCAGTCGGCCTCAACTCGAACCCTAACAGTTATAAAAACGCAACTCCCAGCAGCAATAACACCTAGATCTCAGCCATAGCGATTCCCGGACACCAAATCAGCAATAACCTAAGGAGGGTTCGGGTATCCGAGTGCCTTACCTCAATGCCCGAAGTCGACCGCAGGACAATAAAGCCTAGAATCACGTTCTGGTCTGTAACAGGTCCTCTCTTCCGAGCTCGATTTGCTCCCACAGCGGCAGATGGAGCGGAGACGGATTGGGAAGGCTGGAACCCTATTTAGCCCTAAATCGCTCTTCTCTCTCTCTCGCGTGGCAGCAGGGGGAAAAAAGCTGAAATGAAGACGACGAAAGGGGGAGGGGAGGGGAAAGAGAAGTGAACGGGCTGATGGGCCAGCTTAATAGGCGGGCTCTCCTCGGGCCCAAGCCCGTGGGCTCACAGGTAGGCCCTGGATTGAAAGATTCCGAGTCATGGAACTTGGATTGGAGAAAGCAGACTCACTGAGAGGTGAGCCATATCAAGCCCGGGGACTTCATCTGATAACCCCTGTCGACCGTCCCACCACAGGCAACGGGATAGCTGGGATGGGTAGAGAGGCAAGATCTTGTCATTGCAAATTATATGCTCCTTGCTACTCATTGAAGCATGGAGAGTTAAGGGATAAAGCAGCTTGATGGAGTTCCACCTGAAATCGATGAATTCTCACATCAACTATTGCTTTGTGGACATTGTTTTGGATCCCAGTATCTGCTCGAGAAGATTGTGGCCGAAGAATTTACATTGGAAGGCACCCAATTGAGATCGATGATCATCATCGATCCTAACAGTAATTTGAAATTTTGAAACGGGGACTTCCGCCCAACAGTCAACAGGGCCCGTGATTGGTCATTTCAAGAGAGCAAAGAAAGATGAGAGAGACGGGGTGCAGTCCAACTTATTGCTTAGTAATGATCCTTTCCTGTATAAATTATAAACGGGTTAAGAGAGCACGAAAGTTTCCCAAAAAATTGGATATCCATAACGATTTAGTACCCAAAAAAAACAAGAAATACAAAGTGCGTAATGGCACTTCCCGGAAGGTATCAACGCCTTCTTGACTATGCCCGTCTTATTGCCTTGACCCGACCCGACCTCTCAAATTGCTTGAAATTACACAACTAGCGTGCCTCTAAGCTGTGTCCCTATCCCCTCAATTTTCCAACAAAAGAAAAGGATAAAAGAAGGAGAAGAAGAAGAACTAGTATGTCAATGTCCTTTTTCCCCTACTATATATATATATATTCCTACAGCGCATAGGTTGGTCATATGGTGTACGCCGGCGGCTTGGGCATTTCCTTGACGATGCCACACAACAGGGCGTTGTCGGGCATGTTGTACTCGTCCCTCAGGGACCGCTCCGGCGACAGGACACTTATATACATCTGCTGCCCGAGATAGCGTCTCTCAATCGGCTCCGACCTCAGGTTCCACATCCCGCAGTTGTCAAAGGTCGTCATGATGGCCGCCCACGACTTGGGGAAGACCTGGATTGTGTGCCTGCTCACCGCATCGAGGTTGTTGTAGTTCTTCCTCTTGTCGGGGGTCCACCTCCCCGGCTCGATCCTGTTCAGATATTCAGAGGCTCACATGGGATTGGGATTGGGATCGGGATCGATTACCTTATAACAGAAAATGAGATGGGGTTTCTGTATGGAGTGCTTACGCTACGGCGAAGAAAGAGTATCCACTGAGGTGCCATGATTGTACGCTCCTCTCGTGATTTTCTAGGATGATCTCCATGTAGTTCCGGTAGGTCATGTTGGCGACATTGGGCTCCACGGTGACCTTGTCTCCGACAGTTTCAGGTGGGGAATCTGGGATGACGTCGTATTTGAAGACCTTGTTTGGAACTCCATAGTACTCCGCGAGTTTCAGTGGTGTGTCTACGTCGGTGTGGGAAACGCCATTGATGGCATACCTAAGCTTACCTTTGCCTCTACTAGCCGAGTTGATCAGCTTGATGGTGCGTGTAATGTTGATCTCTCCATAATGATAGGAGCCCTGAGGATTTGGCCTTGCTGCACTTGCGGTTAGGTTCCACCGGAAAGTCCGGAATTGATTCAGCGACCAAGCCCAGCCGACTGGAGCCTCTGGAAGATCAGGTGATGCTGGGCCTTTGCCGTTAGTATAGCTGACAACTGCGGTGTTGGTGAGCACAGTCTTGGTGAACCTCGTGGAGGCCACCATGTAATAGTCCTTGGGCGGCTGATCGGCGGTGACGAGCACGGCATAGCATTGACTCACATGCACATCGAGGGAGTCGTAAATATTCTGGACGGTGTGAGATCCTTCCATCTCCACCAGCTTCATCTTGTGGCCCTGGAATCTGAAGTTGAGCGAATTCTTGAGCCCCACGTTGCAGATCCTGTACTTGTAGGTCTTTCCAGGCTTCATGGTGAACAGCGGCTTGTTCTTGCCCTTGCTCTTGTCGGATTTTCCATTGATGAGAACACCATCTGGTCGGCCCAGCGGTCGACCGCTGTCCAGGAACCTCTTGAGTTGCGTGTGTGATTTGGAGTACCAGTCACCAATGAGGACAGTGTAGTCATCCTCAGGATCGGGGTAAGGGACTGGAATGAGCAAGCGGCTGTTTATCCGGAGGCCCCCGAAGCCACCAGCGGCTCGGTGCATGGCGGTGGTTGGGAAGTAGAAGTAGGTTCCAATCTGATCCTTGACCTGAAAATGGTAAGTGTAGTTCTTTCCGGGAGCGATTGGGCAATTAGTTCCCAGAGTTCCGTCTTGCCAGGAATTCTTCCTCTGCTGAACTCCATGCCTGCAGAGGCACACGAACCCTCTTTGCTTATTTCAGATCCCAAAATGGAGGTAAAAGAACATTTCTTTAAGCCATAAGAGAAGCCATCGAGAATGTGGGAATGAACCAGCAAAGGGACAAGTCTCCGTTACCATGTGATCAAGAACGGCTCATCGAGGTGGTTGTAGATGTTCACTACAATGTTATTGTTCGTTGTGGAGTTGATGTTGGGGCCGGGGAACTGTCCATTGATGAGGATGCCCTGCTGGGGGACACCGAGCGGGGAGATGGTGCCGTACGTCACATTCCAAGTGAAGAAAATGTAAGGATCTTCCGCCCAAACCACAGCAGCCCCCACCGAGAGGCACAGTAACAGCACAATCGCTACACTTCCCATAGAAAACGCTCTGTCTGACTCTATTCCTATCCTGCCGGATCGCCTTTTTATCTGTCAATCGGGGCAATAGAAGAAGAGGAAGAAGGACAACGAGCTCGATAATGTCCAGTTATTCCAATGTTTCTGGGGTAAGTCTGTTTCCGCTTTCTTGCCACGAGCAAGAACGGCAACCTCTTATACGAAGGAAATCGAGAAACCAAGCAGATTATCAGCCATTGGAACTCTCCCGTCAAAGTCTCTGTGCCTGGCCTTCACTCTTGCCTCCTGCCTTGCGCTTCTTCCCCCATCTGTTACCATTACACTGCTTTTTCTATAATTATCCCTTCTATCTCTGAGTCTTTCGTTCTCTCACTCTCTGTGCTCTGAACACTCCATTGAAGATGCAAGAATTGTATGGATTATAACGTAAAACTCCATTAATTGCTTACTAAATGTTTTATGACAGAAATCAAGTGCGGGAAAGCTAATTGATCAACCGTGACAGTTTCTTGAAATAATGATAATAATTGCAGTAATATTCTTAGAAGAAGGAACTATATTTATCATTCATGAACAGGTTGTTTCTGAATCCCATGGAAGCATGACGTTTTCCCGATGAAAGGGGAGGTCCATAGAAAGTAGAAAATGAGAAATTAAGGGGCACAATGAGAGTTGAATTAGAAAGGGACATGGATAATCAATTATGCCAGATTCACCTTTTTGAGAAAAAGAAAAATTGCGGATCATCGTCCATCAGCAGCTCCATGTTTAATCTTCATAATGTACGGCACTATTTCTTGCTACCTTGACTGTCGATCATTCTTACATTTAGAATCCGATGTTCCGGGGCTAAATTTGCGTTACATGGACAGTGCATATGTGATTGATTGGCCCTTCATGAATATACGCGTTTGCATTCCACAAAAGAAATTTCACCTTCATATTACTTGAAAATTCAGGCACGTGTTCCTTTCATTTGTTTCACGTTTTGCATGATAGGAAATTAAAGTACATCCTTCAACAGATTCATCTCTGTGATCTTTCTCTCCTTTTTTGTTTTGGTATGGTGTGAATCGGGTTGCCAAGCTTGTGTCACATTCTGATGGCACAGACGATGATGACGCCGTAGAAGCAGGTCTTGCGTAGGAGGGAGACATCGGAGGAGACCCTCCTCTCGAACCGCAGGAAGAGCTGTTCGGAGAGGTGTGGGCCGATGTGGGCCTCAACGATGGGGCCGAGGGTGGCCCGGACCAGGTTGGCCTTGGCCCTACCATAGGAAACAGGATCCATGATCAACTCCTCCTGTTTCTTCTCTGATGAGTGCTCACTGATCCTCTTGTACTCCATCCTCTGAATCTCAAACCCACCACACCTCATAATGGCCCTCTCAACTTCCTCCATGCTCCTCATGTATGCTGGGATATTAAATGCATCTCTTGTCTCTTCACCTATCAGACCCTTTACCGGGAGAAAAAAAAAAGAAGAAGAAATAAATGAATACGAACTTATAGCACATCGATTAAGATACCCAAGAGTGATTGATTGCTATTGCTGAAAGCAGGAGGAGGGATGGACCATTATTAGTTCCGGGGTCTCGAGATGCCCAAGCTCACATGAATATTGTGCCCCACAAGCGGACCCCGACGTCATGTGTTTGTGTGGAATGGAACATATCCCATTTTAAGCGGTGAAATTACACGTGCCAGCGCAGAAGAAGTGGCAGATACAAAGCTGGGTAGCAGCTTCAGAAGAGGCTGGAGAATGAACTAAAGGGAATTGGTGACTGATGATGTTGAACTGGTTTACGACCAGGTGAAGAGTTTGGAAACATTAACTAGATCCTACGTGGAGTGGACAGAAGAACTGATCGTGTTTGGTCGTGGAAACTCGACTAACACAAACTGATGATCCCGAATCAGTGATGGCCGGGAAGTAGGAAAACCTGAAGTCATGGATGTTGCACCAGCTAGACTAGAAGCTGGAAAATGTTGTTTTTTGAGGTTGTTGTGCACCGAACGTTTTCATTTTTTGAATCCATAATGCACTATTAATAATATTGTTGGGGAAAAAAGTGTTTAAACTGGGGACCTCATTCAAAAGATCTTGCCAAGCCTGGTCCATGGAGGTGGTGAAAGGGTGCTTCGCCCTAGAATCAGCATCTTCCAGCTGGTTCCTTGGCTGCTGAGAGTTTGGCCTCCCTCCCATTAGCATGAACAGTATCCCTCCCTCCGCAATCTCCTCCCTCCTGCACTTGAAGAAGTTGTCCAAATCCTCCTCGGACTGCCTCGAGTAAGCCTCCACAACCTCCTCGCTCGCACCATCAATCCATGCCCTCCCTCCGTTCCATGCCCTCGAGCCCTTGTCCAGCACCTCCCGTGGTATCTGCCTCGAAATGAGACTTCAGACGTGAGGAAATGGATTGAAATCTAGAAGTCTAGTAAAATTTCGAGTTTCACATGTACAACAAGATAATTTCCGACATGGTTGGAAATGGGAATTGGTGTCTAGGTAACTGAGCAAATTTTCCGGATGCCATTGCAGGTTTATTAGTACCTAAAGAAGTAGTTCCCGAAGTAAATGGAACTTACATTCTTCCAATAATGAAGCAACGAAAGGTGAAGGTACTGTACAAGTATGCAGGAATTTCAGTATCCACTTTTTATTTCAGAAAGGCCTGTTGCAGTTGTCGATATTATTGTAAATTTCATTCTATACGATGCTGTTGAATCTGAGGGAGACAAGTCAATAAGTCCTGTTAAGTACTTATAAGGATCGTCGAGGTAAATTTGTGCTCAACATAAGTGGAATGGAGAATTTGAACGGTGTAATGCCCGTAAAAGGGAATATAAATCAATGGAATAGTAGATGGATAATCTGAGGAGCAGTCAACTTTCCGGTTTCACCTGGGAGAGCCAGTGCAAGGCACTCAAGCTAACAGCTACATGGAGTTTGCCTCTAGGGAATAGCCGCCGATAGAAGGACCCCGGAACACCTGCCGCAAAGTACCTTCTCGGTCTTAACTCATTGGACATTGTACCGGACAAGGACCTGAAGAGAGTGTTGAAATCGTTCGATGGGAGATCGGAGAAGAAGGCCTCAAACTCCGGTTCGAACCCCAACTCCACGATGTATCTCTCTCTCAGGCTATCCACCACCGTCTCCACAGTGGCCAAGGTGTTGTACCCGGTTGCACAGCCCAAGTCAGCCACCCTTATAGCACATGAATCACTGCCTTCACCCACAAAGAGCTTCATGGATCCAATGGCGCTCAGGAGCATAGGCTTGCAAAGGTTGATAGCAGAGGCTGGAGCCTCCGAGTTCTTTGCATAGCTCCTGTCGTGGTCCCCACCCTGCATACAGAGGAACCGGTGAAGTCCCCCAGTCCACTTATCGGACTCAACACAATTCTCAGGGAAAGAAGAGAGTCCCTTCATCTCACAGCCCTGAACGCTCGAGAGCCTATCAGTCGAAGTGCTGTGAGAGGTTCCGGCATTGTTCTATTGCTTTTCCAGGATCAATATATACGAGGAGGAATTGATGAGGCTATCTGGTGGACCCCCACCAGACGCATGTGGCAATTGACAGGGGAGATGGTTGTCTATTGATTAGTGTTATTGTTTACACAGGCAGCTGCACAGGAGAAAGTAATCATTCATGGGAATCAATCGGAAATGCATATGCATCTCCATCTACCCTTCGTCCTCTTCTTCCTCTAGAGTGAGCAGTGAAAAGATATTATGGTGTTGTAAAAAAAAAAAACTATTTTTGACATAAAAATAAAGAGATATGGATGGGTGAGATGCCCATTTTTCATCGCTATGGTGATGCAGGAGAGTTCAGAGGTTCTCTAGCTCTCTGACATGTATAATGCAGAGGGAAAGATCTCCCTGTGGTCATCCTTTCTTTTCCATCTATAGCCACTTACAGCGTCAACTTGCACCCCTCTTTCATCATTCACAATAATCAGCGGCCAAAAATTTTAGAGTGAGATGATTGAGGTGATTCTAATAAGAAAGCATATTTGATTTTATTTTAAATCTTAATGGGAAATATACATGCTTCACTTAGGCTACTGAAAATGATAGAATGTAAAGCGACCAACCACCACTCCCTTCCCATACCCCAAGATTGTGAAAACTATGTACCAAAAAGTATATATAATCCCTCAACAGTAAAAAGACTCTTCTTCCTAATACCAGGATGGCTGATAGAACTGGAAACCGATGGGCGGGGGAGACTCAGCTGGGCATCAGAAGCTACGTCCCATTCAGTCCTCGATAATACTTTGATAACATAAACAACAAGACTCCATCTCTTCTAGAATTCGGTTTTATACATATCATGAACCCAGATCGAGAAAATATTGCTGTGAATCCATATGGAGTCGGAAGAAGCAGGTGGCCGTCCGGTGATTTTTTTTATTTTTTTATATCGTTTCATTACTTTTGACAATGATGGAAATTGAGGTGAAATTTGCCCACTCCTTCAGTTGAAAGATGCCGTGAGCATATGTGGAGGACATTTATAGTACAGTACAGGGTGGAAGTCTACGGCTTTTGTGTTTGATATGAGATTGGATGAAAAAGGTGAGCAGGAAGCGGTCCTGAGTATCCATCCCTTTTGACAGCAGAGTGTTGTCACATCCTCGTATGGTTGTAGGGCTACAGCGCGTAAGCATCACTCGCATCATCGAGAGCTCGTATTCCGGAATTCCTCCGTTCTTGCTTTCCCGTTCGTGGAACTGCTCACTTTAAACTCGGTTCTGAGTGACTAGGACAAGAGGAATTGAGATCCGGCCATCATAATCCTTCCCCCCCCCAAGTTCCTCCAAAACGTCAGAGAGAATTCGGTCATGACCCGGATGGAAGGGGTGGGTAAAACAACGATTCAAAGAAGCTGTTGTGATTCATGTATTACTAATGAAGAGGAATACAAAAGCTGTTTTCCCGACATTTTACCACCCCGGAAGACGTGGGGTTGTGGGAATTGGACCCGGTCGACCCCCACCTATAGGTTTGGCAAGTATGACTAGGAATAGTGATAAGAAGGAGACCTCCACTTTTGAATTGTGTCATAGAAAATGAAAGAAGAGAGGAAATGGGGGCCATAAGAATCCCACTATTTTATCAGCACAGCTGCGGTGTATGTGCTGTGCTGTTGCTGACCTGTTTTGAAGCTCCACAACTTCAGGGAAGTGGGCTCACCCACATTTTCCCACCGGCCCTCTCCGGAAAGACCTCTCAGTGCCCTCATCTCGGTGGGTTAATCGTTGCACAGCTTGAGATTGATAAGGATAATGATCTAGTCGCACAGCACTAAATATCAGCGGGCCCCGAGGCTGGAATGAGATGTGACAGTGATCAGTTCGATGGGTCGCATCAGTTCATAACTGTTCTACGTTTGGTACAAATTCGGTGACAGACAGTATTATTCGATTGGGTGAGGAGAGACAATCTCTACCGAGTGGTTGCTATCACCATTTGGGGCTCACTCCAAGTGACCCCTCTCTCACCTACCTGCAAAGGAGTGACTGTTGGGAAAGCTCAACGGTCAGAGCCCAAACCTCTCCAGTTATAATTCTAATCTACCCTTCCCGTGTGTATTGCAGTGTGCTTCTCTTCTCTTGCTTTCACTGGATGGCACTGAGGTCCCCCCCAACCGGCTTCTGCGTCGCTTTCGAACACGGATTGCCACAGTTGCTCAGATTCGTATAATAGTCAGTCACGAATCGGTTGAATAACATGTGATCATCAAGTGCCTCGTGCTGCAATGGGGCAGCACCTAATGATTTTAATTTTAGAGACAATTAGAAGTAAATGCATAATAGAACAAAAATAGGATCGGATTACTACTCGAGCTAGACTTACCCCTGCATCTGTCAGCCAAGACACTGAATTTTGAATGCCTTGCCCATGTGGATGACAGCACTAGAATGCGTTTTCTCTGAATCGCTCATACGGGGCTAGCCGGACCCAGCAGAACAAAAAAAACAGCTCATATTTTCTGCCGAATGCCTGCGTCGAACTCTCTGCTTTACACAGCGATGACCAGTACATCAGAATCCGCAGCAGATGAGAGAAAATTTGTGTTCCAGATTCACCAGTTGTCCTTCGCATCATTCCGAGGACCAGGTATCAGACATCCATCGCTTCATAACTGACCTTGTTGTGAATTAGGTCGCATGTCTGTGCAACGGGCCACTTCCTTCATTGCTTCCATCCTTTTGGATCAATCAGATAAATTTTTTTTTTTAACCATATGAAACCTGAGCCACAACTTCTGCAGCAGAATCAAAAGTTAGTACAACCGCCATTTTCAATTTCATCTTTGTTAGAGATCCACAATTTGAACACCTGGACCTGATGCCTCTCCGTTCCACTCTCTCGTGCCTGCCTTGAATGGGTCCAATACAACATGATTTAGTCCCAAAGTAAGAAACTAATATATGAAATATCAGGACCTACTATGCTGTTTTTTTTTTCGTTTTTTTTAAGCACCATAAATTGGTATCACTCAAGGTTCAGTAACCAGTGAAGCTGCCAAAGGAAAGGACTTACCATACAATAATTTTGATAATCCACTGAGATCATCCAAAGGTTCATAATATTTGTCTGAGCATCAGGCATGTGGATCCTAAATGAGAACAGGGAATATGAACAATATCGAGATACAAGTGGAAGTGGGGCAATTATTTGTGCACTGAGGCTGATGAATGACAAGATAGCTTGTGAAGAGCAGAGGCTGAGAAGTGAAGGATAGGCCTGCGTACAGGGTTTTAAGCAGATAAGAGCTCGAGACCACTGATAAACCGATGGAGATATTTAAGTAAAAGGTGTCAATGGAAGATGATATATATGCATTTTGTTCACCAAACTGAAAATTTCAATCTACTGCACTAACTTGGTTCAACAAAGAAGGGTCAGAGTTCTGGAAAACAGCTTAGTAGTTATGTTCCAGCATGATATCCAAAGAAGAGAGATTGGAACATCTTACCATCAGAGAGCAACCCCGGATTGTTGCTACTGCCAAAGTAGAAGCAACTTTGTAGGATCAGAATCCATGAACACACAAGGAGGTGCCTGGACAGGAAAATGCAGGAGCAAAACGTTTGCGTTACTCAAGCCAACGTTCTTGCTTCCGCTTCATCAACCGATGCTCTCACAGGTGCTTCCCTCTAAGGCTTTTGTGAACCTTCAAGTCAACTGCCAATGAATAATGTATTATCATCGGGATTGACGCAGCAATCAACGGACTATAAGAACCGTGTGATGCCGGGGTGGAGTTGGTCTGGGCGGTCCTGAGTACAAAGATCAACGATCAAATGAAAACGACCGGAGATGTGAAAGAGGCGGGACATGGTGAATGCGATGGATCAAAATCCTGGTGATCGTGGAGGCTCTGCTCTCTTTGCTGTTGGAGATCGGTATTGGGTCTCAGAGTAAGATTTAGGCCCATATTCAAGGTTATTGGGTCTAGGCCCAACGTGGTGGAAGGAAGTGGGTTGGTTCTCTCTCCGAGGAAATTAAAGACGTGCCCCTGGGGAAGATGCGGCCCAATTTCGACCTCCCCACCGGAACTCAGTTCGAACTTTTAGTACAGTGTATATAGTCCAAACCACATCAGGAGATTGATCGTTTCGGGATTCAATCTTGCAGGTGAAACTATTTCTGAAGGTTAGCCGTGTTGTCGACAAATTTGCTGCCTGATTTGACTCTCTCTTATGTTATGCTTAGCATAGGCAGGATACATAACTCGAGGTATCTACATGACCCAAATGAAGGGTGGACTCGGCTCTGGACGGCATGTACTGCGGTGACAGATCCCGCAACGATGTCTCATCCTCGAAACAAAGTTTAAATCTTGAAGTTACTACTGCAGGGTTTCGGATTTCATCCACACGGCAATATCAAATGCATGATAGTTCAATTAATGCAGATTAACATCGACTTCGATGGCACATAAAAGGGCTTGCCTTCACTCAGTGCATATGAAAACGTACCTGTCTGGTGTCTCGTCCTGTATAATCAGATGCAACCTTCTTGCGTGCGGGCAACCATTCATCGACTGCCGGAGCATGTGTTTCTATGCAGGCGTCGAGCGGGTACGCCACTGGAGCATATATGCAGACGGAGGATACAGAAGGAGCCTCGCGCCTTTTACAAGCATTTCTTCTTTGAAGTGGCTCCACAGTGCCAGAGGAATGGACTTCAAAAGCTTCAAGGATGGAGATGATGGCGGAATGAGTGCAGAGGCGAGCTTGCGTTCACACCAAATGAGGCCGAGCTTGTGGAGCAGAAAGAACCGTGTAGCCAAGAACAACTTGCCGATCCCATTAACCCATAAATCGGTATTCTAACCGTGACTGAAGGATCGAGATGGATATAGATAGATCATCGGCAAGTCATCCTTGGCTGCATAATTCTTCCGGCTCTCTACAAGCTAGGGCAAAGGTGAGAGAAATTATATACTAAGGATGCTTTCCCTCTAGCCGTGGCAGCTCCTATATTATATATTTCACCCCAGAAAATGGTACATCATATATATATATATATATAAAAGAAAATAAGAAATAATGGAGGATCTTTTTCGTTGCCCCTTGCCGTTTGGAAGAGCTAGGGCTTGAGAGGAGAAGGACGGAGAGAGAGAAATGAGATAACGTTATGGGGGAGAAAAGATTCGCACGCTCACCTTATTATTATAATTAATTTTCACATATGAAAATTTTAAATATGTTCATAATATATTATATCAACTTATCTTCACTAATTTATATTTAAATTAAATTAATCTTTCAAAAAATAAATTCCTACCGCCGTAAACTTTTTTTCCTTTTAAAATATCAGACTCACATGATGCAACGAACCGCTTGATAAAGTAAAAGTTAGACCAATCCGAAAGACAAGACGCATTTTCAAGTCAACGTTTGTCATTTCTTTTCTTGTCAGTCATCCCGTGTAATCACATTTGCTCCGAGCGCAATTCCGTGAATTAAGTACAGCCACCTTGTAAACGTGAATATTATGAGAATTGTTAGCCCATATTGGCCATAGATCCCCCTTGAATCCCCTGATAGACGTAGATATAGTTTTTAAACTCAGATTAGACCGAAAATCTATGTAGGCATGGATTTATAGTCGGACCGAATATTTAATAGATCGAACTGTATATTTAATAAATAATATTACTATAAATTTATATAATATCATAATTTAAATATAATTTATAATAAAAATTATTAATATAATAATTATATTAAATAAAAATTTAATATAAATAAAATAAAATAATATATTATAATATATATTATAATAAATTTTTATTTTTTAATTTTAAATCGATCGGTTTTTCTACCGATTCAATTGGGTTCATCGATCGAACCATGAATAGGCCGGTTCAACTGAAGTTGACCTTATTAAAAGTGTAATTGAATTTTTTTATAGAAACTAGACTTGATGAGTAATTAGTTTCTAGCTGAATCAAACGAATTTGATAATCCGACCTAATTTTAATTTTTAAAACTATGGTATTAGATGAGAGCCCACATGTGAGGACAGCATTAAATATGACTATGGCGAGAAAATAATTCAGAGTACGGATAAGGTTTGCGCTGCCTCCCTCTTCATCCTCATCTTTCTAGCGTCTGGTTTCACATTGCCCCATCTGAGAATTAGGCAGTAGTCGTCGGGCTGTATAGACGCGGGATCATATCATGCTTCCGTGAGCTCAACCCAATGACCGGCTTGGAAGCATCCCTCCATCAATTCAAATTCGAGTAATTTGGGCTCTCTCAACCGATGGACCGTCGAAGTTGAGCACCGTTGGATTAAATTTTACTCTTTACTTGGCTGCCTGGACTGAAATCCTACATCCTTCCCTAACATCAAACTTACTTACGTAGATACGAAGAAATCAGAAAGCAACATGAAGCATATGAATGCGTACACGGCATCCCGTGAATGAATGGGAACACCATAATTCTATCTTAGCATCCCAAATTTGTGACTAGCCAAACTGCCCTATGGGTCGAGATGATCCAAAGAATCAGTACGTCTCCACCAACAAGGACGCTCGAAGTCAATCCAATCTGAATCCATAGTAGAAAGAATCGTGTGCTTAAATGCTGAGGCCGTTATTCAGCACCTTCTTTTTTCCGGCAACCAATTGCCCGAAAGATTGGAGCTGGAATGAATCCCAGTAAGTCCGAGAGTTTCTTCCGGTGATCAGAATCAACGGACACGGAACAGCGTGCTGATTTGATAAGAATCAAATATATGTAAACAAGAAAAAGGTCTCTCCCTCTCTCAAGTATAACTACAGAATAAGATGGAAGCTCTTCAAGGTAATGCCACATAACAAACTGCATCAGAAGGAACGTGTAAAAGAGTTACTGAATTAAGACTCCCGAGAAGCCTCGAATCTTGTTGGAGTCTGGCTGCATATCAAGATTATGAGCAAGATCATACCCCTGAGGCATCAAATGCTATGATGTCAGGATTCTCTTAGGATCCAAATTTTACATACGATGAAGGGAATTAGGAGAGTCATCAAAGAGAAATTTCAGGACGTTCAAGACAACATTACTATATGGACAGTTGAATGTTACTGTAGGAATTATCCACAAAATTTTGCCTCAAAGAAACTAATGTTGACCATATGTGACAGTGCTGGAGGGTGAGAGCATTCTGAAAATTTTCATTTAGGAGAAACAAATAGAGCAAACAAACTAGAACAAGAGAAATGATAAAGGAGAGGAACTTACAGCTAGAAGTCCTCCCAAAAGTGACGATTCGATCTGGTAAGCACCATTGCACGTCCCATTTGCTGATGCATTACCACCAGAACTTTCAGCGAGAAACCTTTCCGCTCCCTCATTGAAGGTTGCTGGATCAACCTAGAAGGATCTGAAACATACAAAAAAGAATACTTTTCCTCCAGCTGCTCCAACTTGATGAGTACCTCAGAAGTTTGCTTCAACTGAATTTCATTTTTTTCCCTAAGCAACACTAGTCTAAAACTGCAATCTACCAATAAGATAACAGAGCACGCTCTTGACAAGATAATTGAAGTAAACATAATTTCAGAACCAGGCGCATCAAATTCATCTGAAGAAGCATACCTGCCATGGCAAAAGATGTCAAGATCTGCATTCCCTTTAAGTCTCTTCTCCCTCCTTAAGACCAGATAATGCTGCTCATTTCTTCAATTTATTAAAAAAAAAAAAAACATAACTTTGATTGTTTTCATGAAGACATTGTAAAGTAAAGCTACTCAACGTGAAGGGATTGCAGGTCAGATATTTTTGGAGAGCCATCTTCCTGCACAGGGCACAATCCAAGGAGAGAAACCTTGGCGACATCTAAATCATGGCCACAGGTTTCTTTAAACCCAGAAACCAGTAGATTTTCCATTGCCTCCTCCGGTGACAAAGCAACATAAGGAAATGCCATCAAAATATTATACTTCACAGAACAATCCTGCCAAAAACATTAACATTCTGTGAGCATATAAACAGAGAATCTCTGTGTCTATTGCTAGAAATATCCAAAGATTGCAGCTATATGGTGAGAAAATAGAAAGTGATCATAAGGCCGGAAAACATAGCATCATACCAAAATCAATACCACCAAAGTGCTTCAGTCTATTAATGTTGTCTTGTATAGTACTTGTCGATATTGACTCCCATGCAAGTCAATCTAGACAAAACCTCAAGCTATTGCAATGCAAACTCAGTACTAAGGATGTTGAAGAGGCTAATGTATGTTTCATAAGTGTAGGTCCGAGCAATTTTGTCAGAAAAGGAACGAACCGTAGCAATTTCATTGGAAAAAGGAGTTACTTATTATCTCTCTACCAACAAAAATGACAGCCAGATCTCCGTGCTGCCAAAGTTTCTCTGCACCACACTAACATTCCAAGGCGTTAAATTATTAGTATCATTATTGCTAGCAGGTTAGCTTACTTGCCCTTTAAAAATAGACGTATTTGGTATCTAGAACAGATACAGGCATTGGAGATAATCATTCATCACCAGCATGCCTTACCAGCCTCCTTGAGACAGTACAGCCTTTGCTAGATCCCTGGGTGAGATGGTCAGGTAGTCCACAGGTTCTATAACTCCCTCATCAGAATTCCAAAAAGCATTGCTCGGAGTATACAAACAGATATGCATAGCTAAAATAGCTAAAATAGTACAGGGAAAGGAAAGACAGCTAAAACCAAGCTTAGCAATATGAAATCGACCAGCTGTCCCAGAATTGCGTGAGAGAAAAGGCCACTCAAAATGCATATTCACCAAATACTGGTCATAGGCTTATATGAACAATGACTCAATCGCGGTGCAATAAATGGCCGTGGCAAGAAAACTGCAGGGTTAAACTTAAGCAAGGTAAAAGGATATCAGCTTGGTTACAGCAATGGACATTGAAACGAGACATTTCCTTACTTACCGTAGTGCAGCGAGGCGACCAGAGAAACGCGGGAACAGTCGACGATGAGCAGAATCATAATGAACCAGTGCTGCTAGTGACATCAGCGCCGGTATCACAGCTGTCCACAATCGCTCCCTGCTCCGGATAGCTCAAAAGCAATCATTCAGGTCATAGAAGCTCAACACGACAAAGTAAAGCACGTAAAAGATGACAAACACGGCAACTCCGACGTAGCTATGGACGGAATTCCGCAAACAGACATCGAGCTTACCAATGAAACAAATGTATATGGCTAGAAACTTATTCGAGTAATTTGCTACAGCAGAACAGGAATTAATGCTGTCTGTTTATTCGGACATGGAGGAGGATTGGAAAAACAGGAGTTGGAATAACTTGACGAGGGCCAATAACGCAATCAGAGGGGAAGGAGGTAAACGATACGAGAGCAGCGAGGTTCGTACGGTTGCATCGATTTCATTTCCGATGACGTCGACGGTACAGTAGCAAACGCCGATGATCGGATCCGTCTCCGGCATTTTTCCCAACTTCAGCCCAAAAGTTACTTCACAACACCATCTCTCAGCACAGAAACATCATAGGATTATTCATCGGATCTAATCGGGTTACTTGGGTCGAATCGCTAGCAATAGCGTCAACCCCACATACCGACTCAGTGTAACTTTTCATGGGGGCGATTCAGCAAAGTCGAGAGCAGCTACCGACATCAGTGGACCGTTGTCAACAACGATTAGTTGCCACTGGCAATAACCTCGATTGTCCGATTAAAATACCAGTTTGCAACCGAAGCACAAGTAACATTGAGTATACATCACAAGCTTGCTTTCATTCCAACATCAGAAAAAAGACAGTAGATCTTGCATCTCTTGATGGTGCTTCTAGAAAACCCTAAATCAGAGCTGGAAGCATTGTTTTTCGGGCGGGTGATACTTCCCCATCTCACCTCAACCAAAAAAGTCAAAAGGGAAAACAAAGCACGCAAAAAGTCGACATTTTTCTATTGCCAAATAGGCCTTTCCTGCTACAGGCAGACTGGCCTTTTCGGGCTTCGAGAACAACCGTTTTGGGCCCTCCAAAATAGCCCAAAACTAATGCAACTTTCCTCCTGTGACGGCAGAATAAGAGGGGGCGACAATTTGGCTGCACTAAGTCACCCTCCTCAACTAATGCATCTATGTAATTAGTGTTACTGTATAGCAAACTTCTATATTATGTAAGTAGTGCAAAACCCAATTTTGGCAATTTTGCGACTTGTCTGACGTTAATTAGCTTCCATTGGGTTAGGCCTGGTTTGTGGGGTCTGGCTCCTAATTGAACTGGCCACCGGTGTAAGTCTGGCCGAAGGACCAGTTGGGCGGCGCCACGTTGTTGGAGACCACAGTCTTGCCGTCGCTGGTGGTGACCTTGAAGGAGAGAGACTGGCCGTCGAGTTTCGAGTTGCTCTGCCAGTTCTGGCCCCAGTTCCGAGACATTGCCTGCCAGCCGTTTTGGCCGGAGCCCTTGATCGATACAGCCACCACGTCTCCGGCCCCTCCGACGTTCGATACAAGCACAAGGTTGAAGTATGAGTGCCCGTTGATGGTGAATCGAACCCCTCCGCTCCTCTTGCAAGCAACCCTGGAAAATATGCATATCAGTAGGTCAATGATGTGCTTGGAAAGCCCAACCTTTTGCAGTATCACAATGAGATAAATAGTCTTAACAATCACCTTCTGTATTGGACGGGGACAATTCCAGCTTTGTACTTAGCAATGCGCTGGAAGACGGGCTCGGAGAGATCGAAGTGCTCCAGAGGAGGGTTGCACCATCCTCCAGCGCTGTTGGAGAGGGCGTAGTTCGGGGGGCAGTAGTTGGTGGCTGTGATTGTTATGGATCCTGGCAAGCACCACCGATCGTCGTCTGTGCACCGGATCTCGTAGCACGCACCACAGCTCGACCCGCTGTTGAACAGCGCCGTGCTGAGAGCCGCCGTGTTGGTACCGAATCCCTGGCTGTACAGGTTCCCGTACCCGCAGGCCCCACCTGGAAACAAAAGCAAAAGATAATCACTACCGCCGTGCATTTCTCTGCACATTGCATACCATATAGTTTCCCATTTGTGGATTTCGTCGAGATCTTTTGCTTGGGGTATCATTTCTGACTTAAAGCGTAGATCTCGAGAAGTTATAACCCAGCAAGGATTATAAATTTGTAAATTCGATCATTGGAGGAGGATAAGAGCAGAGAGGTTGAAGCTATAAGCAAGTACCCATGGTCCCGGAAGCATCGCTGCCCCCATAGAAAGTGGCATGAGCATTAGACCATCCACTGCCCCCATAGCCACGGACGGTCTCCGTTGACAGAACAAGGAGGAGCCCGGCCACAATCACGCAAGTCCCGAGAATACCCATTCCCAGTTTTTTTCTGCAGAAGATTTGCAGAGCTCGGAGCTAGGACAGGATGATGAATGGAACCGAGATGGGTAGGCAGGGCAGAAGCAGGGTGAGGAGAGGATAACAGTGCAAGAGCCGAGGAGTGATGAATAAAGCGAGACCGTGTAAGTTGTATATATAGAATTGGAAGACATGGATGGTGAGAAATATCAATACTTAGGGGTAAGGAAAGGGATTCAACTGGGCGCTTTGACCACACATAGTTTTAAGGAATCGATGCCTTGGGAAATGGCCTCCATAAGTTGGATGATGACTAGTCAGATGGAAAGTTGAGTTGACAAATTGCCCCTGCACAGGAGGACGACTGTCCGGTTCAACTGACATTAACTGACCTCCCTCGACTCAGTTGATGGATCATTGCATCGTTAATTAATCTCAGTTAATGAGTGATCTACATATTATGGAAGAAGGCAAAATCCCTCACTGTACAAAGAGTTTTTTCTCGTAAGATAAAGATTTAAATAAGTTGATGACTTGTGATGAAAGGTTAAAAGAGAAAGGGAAAAGTTTGCTGATTTGTCCATATGGCATGGGCATATGCACAAGCGCAACTTTGGGACATAACGTGCGGTCCCATTCCGATAAATCGCTATGCGACCAGGGAGAGAGAGAGAGAGAGAGAGAGAGAGCAACATTAGGTGAACGGAGGACTGAAATATCGGAATCGTAGTCGGCTAATGTGTCGGGCATATATGCTCTTGCATGTTCGTACACCTACTAGGAGAATAAAAGATATCTAACTGTGGTGCCCAAATCTCCTTGTAATTGGTCCAAAATAAAAGAGAATATATTATGAGTTTAATTTCATTCATTCTTAAATTCTTACATCTATTTATTCTTTTATCTGCAGAGCTTATGACTCCTCTCTTCTCTTTCTTTTCTTGAAAGGTTGAAATCCAATCCTACTACGGTGAATTTGTGGAGAACATGAAGGTCTTTCTAACCCTTTTTTTAATTATTTACTTGCCATCATAATAAGATAAAATTCGTTCACAAACTAGTAATTACACCGTTCATATGAATTAATTACCCAAATATTAATCAAATCTTAATTAATCTAAATTTGAATCAAAACGATCCCAAAAATAAATAAGTAAATTTCTATTGATAG